>OX155975.1:16960003-17078074 GCA_944548615.1 Micropterix aruncella | reverse complement strand
CCTATGATGGGCTGCTGTACATCCGCAATTATGAAGATGGCCGCCAATGGGTTTTCTAGGCCGATGTTTAGTGTCATCTCCTTTCTTCCGTATGTGGCGATGGTAGTACCGTTAGCCGCTCGAAGCCTGAGGTCCGCTCTTCTGCCGTTGTCGGATTTCCTTCTTGGAAGGACGCTGACATTTGCGCCAGTATCGACCAAGAAGAGTGCGTTGGTGCTGCGGTCTCGAACGTATAAGCGGTTGGTGTCGTCGGCGCCGAGCTGATTTACCCCCGGCGCCTCTAGTAGTTTTCCGCCTGATTCCTCTGCTTCTTATAGTTGCACGGCTGTTGACACCTCCTTGCGGCGTCCCCGAAGCGTCTGTGGAAGTAGCAGATGGTTTGTTCATTCTGCCCTGCCGAGCTGTTTCCCGCGTTGTTCCGCTGCAACTTTGCTATTTGCTCCGCCAGATCCTTGAGCTGTTTTTTTATTGTGGTCATGTGGTCATGTGCTTCCGCCCGCGTGTCGACTCGGTTCACTTCTTGCGTCTCCCTCGCCGTTGATTCCATCATTCGATCAGCTAAGTCCGCTAGGACGTCCAGGTTGCTCTCAGTATTTATCGACAAAAACGTCCTGATCGTCGTAGGTAGATGACCGAGCCACATCGCTTTAATGGTCTCATCGGGTATCTTCCCTCTGTTGAGCCCTTTCATTCGTCTCATTAACTGCGACGGCTTGTCACTTCCCAGCTCAGTCTCATGGAGTAATTTTTGCAGCTGTTGTGTCTCTGATTCCCCAAAAACGCTGATTAATCGGGTCTTGATCGCTTCGAACTTGTTGTGGGTAGGCGGTTGTAGCAGTAAGTCTCCTACCTCCCGCAGCGCCGTCCTGTCTAACTGTGTGATTACACAGCTGAATCTGTCTGCGTCGCTGCATTTCTGTGTTGCGAGCAGGATCTCCACGTGTGCGAACCATAGCCGTGGTTCCTGATGCCAGAACGTCGGTATCCTCGAGTTGATGCTCAGCGGAGCGATGTCCTGCACTTGCCTGCTGCTTCCGGCCGTGCCGCTAGGAATGTCTTCCGTATTCATTTTTCCTTAGGTTGCGAAGATCTTTAAGTTGTCCTGTTGGTCCGTTGAGTGTCTGACGAGTTGTAGACCTTGCTCGTTAGTCCGATTCAGGCGCGCCGTCGATCTTGCGTCCTCGTACAGGGTCACCAATTTCGCGTCTCTATCGTGAGTCGAAGAACGTGATAGAAAAAACCGCGATAAACTGTTGTGTAAAAATATATTTTTCCTCTTTACAAAAATGTACAATAATACGTGATAACGCGAGCGTAATTTGTTTCAGTAGAATGGTTGACCTACATTAGCTGCTTCTATTTATATCACACGGCCAGCGACCTCGTCTCGACCGCCCATCGCTTTCTCGCTCCCCCTCCGCTTGCTCTCCTCTGTCGCGTCGGCCCGTCGCCTCGCTGTCTGCCGCCGCGAACGCCAGTGTGGCGCTCGCCACTGCTCTGTTCGGTCGTGTCTCGCGGTCGCCCCCTGCTCGCCGTCCGGTGCGTGTATATATTTGTTGATGCTCACTTTCAGGACCTTGCCGCAGTATGGGAGTTTTCTTCCAGCTAATTTCCTTTCCTCCTCTCCCTGTCTGAAAGGTTCCTTTCTCCTTCTCTCTGTCTCTCTCCCTCAGTATAGCGTTGTCTCGCTCGCTCTGTTTATAAGCACGACTAGCGTATATACCGGGCTCCGTCGTGCTCCCTCGCCATTCTTCTGTCGCCCGTGGCGCTGCACGGACGCCTCGCCCCTCCACTCTTCCTTCTACTGTTTGTAGCGTCGCTACAGTTTGCACACCTTGCGGCATTAGCTGATCGACTGTGCACTCTGACAGTTACCGGGGAGCTTGGAAACGACTGTTAGGTTTCCTAAACAGCGAAGTCGGGTGTTGACCTGTCGTCTTCCACTCTTAAAATGACTATGTTGCTACCTGATCCTGAGTTCAGAGCAGGGCAAAAGATGCCATTGTCAGCGATAGATTCAAACTGAATCACCGACAAAGACACGGCAGGTAGAGGACCGAGCAAGCGACCTCGAACCTGTAACCAGTCAGGAGGACTGCGGTATCCTGATGGGTAAATCCAGTCGGGAAATCCTGCCAAAACTGCTAGTCAGGAAGGGAGGTTGCCCCCTGGGTTACCTTTCCAGTGCCTCGCCGTGAGGCTTTGGTATTTAGATAACTTTTTACAAGGGAAAAATCTACTTTGAAGAGTCGGTGAAAAACGCCTTCTAAGCATTCATTGGTTCCTGTCCACGAGAGTTTTACAGAAGAGGAATTAAGCAACTTCCAATAAAATGACTAATCGATTGGCAATCCAACTGACAGCCAGGTGAGTCTGGAATAGTAGATTGTATCACAAGGGAGCAAAATAATATTTTTACGGCGAGGGCGCTTTTTTGAATCCAGAGCGAAGTGAGGGATTCTAGAGTAGAATCCCGAGCGTAGCGAGGGATTCTTTAGTAGAATCCTGAACGTAGCGAGGGATTCAAAAAAGCGCCCGAGCCAAAAATATTTTGCGCCCGAGTGATGCACTCTACTTTTCATCACCTCTATGAGAAAATAAAACGCGCCTCATATTAATCCTTTATTAATCCACCATATACATAGTTACTTACTTTTACGGGAAGAAAGACTTTGTCGGGTGCCTCATTAAGGAAAGTCTCCACGTTTTTGATTGAGAACACTTTGGATTTTGTAGGTTTAAATCCATCAGACATCACGTCTTTAGACATGCTGGATCGCGTCGATTCTGATCCCACATTCATAGAACGCATTATAACTGGCGATGAGACGTGAGTCTATGAATTTAATATGCAAACAAGTCAACAGGCATCAGAGTGGAGGACAAAAAACGAGCCAAAACCGAAAAAACTACGACAAAGTCGTTCAAAAGTCAAAGTGATGCTCATTGTTTTCTTTGATATTCGCGGTTTACTCCATCACGAATTCATTCCAGAAGGACTAACGGTCAATAAGGAATATTATTTGGCCGTTTTGAAGCATTTACGTGAGAAAATCCGTCAAAAACGGCCTGAATTGTGGATCAACAATTCGTGGATTTTCCACGACGATAACGCACCGTCGCATAGAGCAGCAATTGTGACCGAATTTAAGGCCAAAAACGCGACAAATACAATTGATCAACCACCGTATTCACCAGATTTGGCCCCGTCAGACTTCTTTCTGTTCCCAAAATTAAAATTGCCTCTTCGTGGTACCCGTTTTGAGTCCATAGAGTCCATTAAAGAAAATTCGTGGAAGGAATTGAAGGCTATACCGAAAAACGCCTACAAAAAGTGTTTTGAAGATTGGAAAAAAGGCTGGCGAATGGGGACTACTTTGAAGGTGATAAAATAAACATTGACGATTAAACGACAATTGTGTGTTTTATTTAATAATTCCCGGTACTTTTTAGACAGAGTAGTATATTGGTTCAGGTTCTCCTGCGGTGTAACAGGCAGGAGAACTTTCGAAATTTAAATTCTAAGTGTCAACATATTTTAAAATTTTCTCACCTCTAAATTATAATTAAATAAAAAATTTATAAGAATATAGTGCAATTCTACAGTCTGGATTCACTCGCGGTAAACACGGGACGCGTCCCGAAGGATCTTATCGGTCTGAGCTGTTCACTTTAAATATTCGACCAGCGTGTCTATCGATCAAAGTCGACAATCGAAAATATGCGAGCTGTCGTTACTGGCTGGGGGCAGATCGACTTTGCTGAAGATACATCGGACTACTTACTGAAGGCGGTGGTGGATTTGATTGACCAGCCGACCTGTCGAAGACTATATGCAAAGACTCTCAGAAAGAGGTTACCGCAAGGTATAACGGACGATCAATTGTGCGCTGGAAGCTTAGAAGGAGGACGAGACTCTTGTGGAGGCGATAGTGGTGGACCTCTGCAAGTGACGATAGCGGACAACCAATGCCTCTACAACATAATCGCCGTTACCAGTATTGGAAAGAGCTCTTGTGGAAGTGCCAAGGGACCTGGCATATACACTGTCGTGAAGAGTCATGTGAAATAAATGGCGTTTTAGGAGAATGTCTACCGCCGGAAAATTGTCCAAAAACGGGGATTTGCCAAAAGGGAAACTATCACAATTTTGTATAATGTCGGAACAAGAGACTGTATGCTGTATTCAACACAGCCCCATGAGCAACAACACGAGATCATCAGAAAACCAGGATAAATCCAATAATGCATCTTCTACATCACCGCCTACTACAACAACTACCAATAAGTCACCGGTCATCTCTACAATAGCTCCAAAAACAAACATCGCCACAAGCCATAACTACTAATTTCATAAATGACAGTGTGGAAAAACGAACTAAATCCGAAAAAATAGCTCTGCAATATTGAGTACAAATTTAACAATGACAGCCATTGCTGTGTTGGCGATTAATTAATTTATTTTTATTTTATCTGCATCCAAACTTTTCTCTGGTCGTAACGGTCTCCGTTCCATCGGGTTCAGAAGAGGGAAGAAGAGAGAGTGCACCCGTGGTCGCGCGCCCACCTGTGCACTATAATATAGCCTGCGCACTTGACTGCTTCCGAACAGTGGACTCTGAGAAGACTAAAGCAGTCACTAGAATCTACAATGCAGTCGCTATGGCCGAACACGCGGCTAGAAGGATATATATATATATATATATATATATATATATATATATATATATATATATATATATATATATATATATATATATATATATATATATATATATATATATATATATATATATATATATATATATATATATATATATATATATATATATATATATATATATATATATATATATATATATATATAACAGGCAGGCCGCGTATTTCCACGTCCGTTGCGATGTGCTGGTAATCGATCGCATCCAGTCTATCTTCAAGGAAAGAAACACGTTTGCTGAGAATCACATTGGTTTCCTCCACCTTTTTTATGGACGCGCATTTCTGCTCCACACTGCTGATCCGTTTATTTATTTCGTCGTAGTTTGAAGGCATTAGTGAAATAGCTTCTAGTATCGCATTATTTTGTGCAGCAATCTCATTAGATTTGTTTCCATGTAATAAAAATTTGTCCTCAATAATTCCTGCAATGTGTGAAGTAATAAGAGACTTAAATGAGGCCAATTCCTTTTTGAAGGAGGTTTCTGACATAAACACGTTGGGAGATTGGCTCGATGGCATTGGCCGGTGGCGCTGACGGTATACCGTGGCGAAAGTACATTTTTTATAGTTTTTCCAGCAGAGCATGGGTCGCATTTCCAGGTTTTCACTATTAATTTAGTAAGTTTTTTGTCCGTGGCGCATGTGGCATGGAGCATAATTTTGCAATCCAAGCATTTTATAATATCAGTGAATCCCTGATTTCTTTATCGCATTTTTTTCAGACTGGTGAAATCGGAGCCATAATTTAGTTTTAGTTATTGATCCGACTCAATGTTTATATTATGATGCCTATAGTTGACTCCAGTAGTCTACTTTTTTAAAATATTTGATTTTTCTTGTGAGTGTCTTATTTGTGAGTATCTTATCTCTTTAACCATTTATGCAGTAAAAGGGAGTAGTCTTTTGTTTTACCTAACACTTGAGACGATAAATTTACTTAATTTGATAAGAATTCATAATTTTTGATAATATGACCAATAAACATGACACTATAAAATCAATGACATGACCAAACGATTTAAATAAATTTTTTTAATATAAAATACTACTTTTTGTGACTTAAATATAAAAGTTAGACATATGCTGTCGCTGACTTTGTTGTAGGCATTATCAAGCTCTATAACCTTTTCTCTAGAACGTAATCCTATATCTCTCATCGTTAAGGCAGCGTTAGTTAGAAACGTTTTCGTTTGACCGTTTTTTCTCCGACTTACTTTGCAAACCCGACTACCACGAAAAAGTCTTTTTATTTTTCGCATTAATAAATAGCCTATGACACTCACAAATAACGTGGTTTTCTATTGGTAAAAGAATTTTCAAAATCGGTTTAGTAGATCCAGAGATTACTTCCTACAAACTCACAAACTTTATCTCTTTATAATATTAGTATAAAAGTATAAATAAAGATTTTTATTGAGTTACTGTTTGGATAAAACCTAACGCATCTATGTTGCTGTCCAAATTTGTTCATCACCTTGTCATTAAATTTAGTGTCCTCCTCTGCTCTTTTCTATTCTATTAGTTACTAGTATAGTGTGTTGATGCAGATGCATCTCCCTGAAAGTATTCCTGGCGGCGCCCATGGCTGGAGAGGACAGTGCAAGAGACCTCGAACCCGTATACGGTCGGGAGGAAGGAGGTATCCTGATGGCTAATTCCAGGCGGAGATATCCTTCCAAAATGGTAGTACCTTTTCCGTGTCTCTCCGTAAGGCGTTGGCCTAGCTAGAGACTAGGTGTTTATTGTCTCTAAGTCTTCAACGCTCATCCCACGGCTGAAAGAACGATCTTATATCGTTATACCAGCCTGAGGTGACGGTTTGCCCGTTGTAGTCGACACCGCTCCCACTCCTCCAGTTAACCGCCGGAGTGAACTGTAGCGCACGAAGGTCATCCTCTAGGGGAAACTGATCAACCATGCGTGCAATTAGAGGTATTGGGACCTGACTTGTGACTTGGGACCTGAAGAGGGTGCGACGGAAGTGGGGCGAGGGGTAAGTTATGTCGCGTCCTTAGTCCCATAGTTATGGCGCTGTGGGCTGTGACGCGCTGTGGGCGCAGTTTGTGTCCGCTCTTTCTATTACTTTTTTGTGGAGATTTACGAATCGATGCCATATGGTATTCTCAGAACAAATCGGTAGCATAATAGCATCTGCGTCGCCGGGCACCGTAAATGTGGCCGGGAAAATGCTTCAAGAAGAAGACAAGTAATCATATTACGATTTGTGGTAGAAGTAGCTTCTCTTAGAACAAAATTAGTAAGTAGTAGTAAGTAAGAGCGAGCGAACACTGGGTTTTATATATAGGGTTACTAAACCGTTTAAAAATATTAACTCTTTTAACTTGCTCTATAATTCTCTAGTACGCAGCCAACTGGTGTTTGGTTCCATAATTTGGAATCCATACTATGAGGTCCACTCGGAAGCGATAGAGTCTGTGCAGAGAAAGTATATGCGTATGTTAACCGCGTTATAAAACCGGCCTATCACGCACTCTCTACTCTTATGAAGAGCGTTTAAATTATTTAAAGATTTTTACTCTTAGACAGAGGAGAGAGTGCGGAAGCCGTGAGTTGAACCGTGTGTTGGGCTGTAGGCTGAACCGTGAGTTGGGCTGACCCCAAAGAACGAGGTGGGTCTTAATGGCCTAAGTACACGATAACCATTAGTTACAACCTCCACCCCAGTCAAGCCATTATGAAACTTCAGGTCAAAATTTGGCGTGACATACATATCCACACGCCACTGGTAGCTGATCATATAAATACTGGTAGCTTGTGTCTCGTTCGTGATGGTTCGATCTTGTTTATATGTATGCTTTGATCATGCGCAATAGGGGGCGTCGACGAAGCGGAAATCCCGAAATTGTTATCTTCTGCCTCACGGCGCCCGCATAGTGTCACTGCGATGACACACGACACGAGTAACATTGATATCGCTCAGTGTCAAATGTCACTATCAGCTGGCGACTGACCTAGCGCAACACAAACAACCATAGGGCCTTTCAACGCATTGTTTGTGATATTATTGTTTGAATCGGTAAAGAATTAATAAAGGGTGTCTTTCAAAAATCGCCGAAATCGTTTTTTTTTCACGACTGCCCAATAAAATAAGTTAAGGGTAAAAACACATTTTTAAAAACAAGCTATTATTAAAATGCTCTGTCCCGAGTCAACCCTGAAAGCAGCAACCATGTCATAGTGGCCATGATTTGATTTGAGGGCCATGATTTTTCAAATATTATGCCCATTTAAATTACTTAAAAAGTAGAGCATTACTGTCTGATTATTTTATATGGTCTTATATATGTACTTTTAGTTGCATAACGTAGATTTAATTTGATTATTTAACATTTTACTGACAATTTGAATATTACGATGAATAATTTTACTACGTATCTTTTCAAATTACTAACTACTTCAAATATTAGGCTTCTATTTTGATTATTTATATTTATAGTTTGATAATCTAGTAGTTAATTCTTGACTACCTATGTATGTTCAGTAAAGAGTAGTAACGAGACTTACTACCTAGCACAATTATTTTGACACGTCCAAGAGCGGTCTTTAGCCGTCAATTGGACACGACGAAAATGTAATGTAATGTAAAAGTGATACTTAGAACGGGCTATCATAATTGAATGCGTATCCAATCTCCACATAAACCGACAGTGACTTAGCAAAGTGCGATACAGTTTTATTCACCAAAATTTGTCCTACTATAATAAGATTTCAGATCAAATGAAAAGCCCTGGAGAGGACCAATTTAAAAAGATAATTATAAATAATTTGGCAAGAAACCCAATTTATGGTATAAGGGAGTTTGAAAATTCTGAGTTTATTTTCCATGTTGATGATTAAGGAAATGTGTAAAGTTTTAAACATAATGGTATTATGATAGCTGACCTCTAATTTTCATATAATTTATTATACATTTGTTTGTTCATCTATTCAATTTTACAAAAATACGAAGGCTATTGCGGGATTGACAATAAAATAAATTTTCTTTGATTATTGTACATAGAATTTGCATTTCTATTTTAATATATTACTCTCCCTGACTGTTAAATCACATTAGTATATATTGATTATTTGTATGTAGGTAATATTGAATATAATATTACAGCCACGACAACTATCATGATAGTTATGTTTTTAATAATTAAAATTTTAGCATTTAGTTTTGTGACGCATCCAAGTGTGGTAATGCCTATCTACTGGAGTAGTTGATTGTATTGTATTGTATACAAAATTTCGTTTCTGTGCTGTCGACCGTTGAGGAGTCCCCTCGTTGGAAGCCAACTATGGGCGCAGCAGCTATGTCATGGTGAAACTTAGAACGGGCTATCATAATTAAATGCGCATACAAAATTTCGTGTCTGTGCGGTTGTTCGTTGTGGAGTTCCCCTCGTCGGGAGCCAATTCTGGGTACAGAATCAGGTCGTGCTTACCATAAAAATGTATTGTCATTGGAACTGAACAAAAGTGTAAAATTTTAACTTTATAGGATAAGAGGAAGTGGTTCTAATTCTGCTTGCAAGATTTGACCTAAACAAATATACTGACAAACATTGCAAGGTAGGTAAATAAAAGCTTGTAAAAAAAATGTAATGTAGGATGTAAGTAAAGTAAAGTAAAGTAAAAGGTATTTATTTCCAATACAACCATACAATTGTGTAGGAATGACAGTAATTAATCTTAAATTAGTTACTCAATTTAGACAAGAGATGATATACAATATATAGTTTTAAACTTACCAATTTACAAAAACATAGACTATATGATAACAGTTTACAACAAAACAATTAACGGTAAATAATATGTATTAGATTAAATGGGTAGATACGATGCTATGTATTTTCAAAATATTTTAAGAAGTCGTTATGGGCATACATGTTGATTTTAAGCAGATAGACTCGGATGGATCTCTTGAAAATATCGATGTTTTTAATTTCTTTTAATCTTTCGGGCAATTTATTGAAAAGTTTGAGGCCTAAGTATCGACTAGTCGCCTGGAACTTGGCAGTACGTGCTACGAACGGTTGGAGATACTGGGTTTTATTCCTGGTGTCATGCCGATGTACTTCCTCGTGGGATATGGCCGAGCTCTTATTGCAATAGAATTCGCAAAGAGCTTCTTGAGCAAAAATCGCATATACGGTCAATATCCCTAGTTTTTGGAAGTGTTCACGACATGACTGCCGTGGACCAATACCTACTATCGCACGTATGGCTCTTTTCTGGAGAGTGAATACACTGTTGATGTGTGCTGCATTACCCCATAAAAGAATACCATAGCGCAGGTGTGACTCAACTAGCGCGTAATAGGCCGATATTACTTCAGTTCTCTCCAAACAATTTCTGATGCGTAATAGAGCATAGCAGGCTGACGAAAGTTTTGACTTAACATGCTCTATATGTAGATTCCATGACATCTTTGCATCCAGATCATAAGCAGTGCAGGAATTACGTATAGGCTACGAAAGCTATCGCTTAGGGCCCCTAGACACCTTTTCCGGCAAGTAGACCCCTCCTCTAGGCTATATCTTAAGGGGAGGGGGGTCTTCTTGCCGGAAAAGTTTTGGGGTAACACAACCGTTTTTTTTATATTAGGGGTTAATCATAAGTAATCAATTATTGGGAAGAAGTATTTTTACGCCTATAGTTCTAACGATCTTACTTCTTAGATAGTCAGCTCAGACTATTTCATTATTAAAAGAAGCTAATAGAAGAGAGATGACTTTGACTGCGTACAGCACGACACATTGGTTAGGAAACTTGAACACTACGGCATTACAGGTAGCTCATTAGCCCTTCTTAAAAACTATTTAAATGATAGGGTTCAGAAGGTTGATGTTGGCGGAGAGAGATCATCCGGCTCGTTAGTATACATGGGAGTACCGCAAGGTTCAATACTTGGACCGTTCCTTTTTCTTATTTATATAAATGATTTACCTTATACAGTTAAACCAAATTGTGAGATAGTTTTATTCGCAGATGATACCTCTTTGCTATTCAAAGTAGGTAGACAACAAAATAATTATGACGATGTGAATGATTCTATCTCGAATGTTGTGGAATGGTTCACAGCAAACAATCTGCTACTAAATGAAAAGAAAACAAAATGTATAAAATTCTCACTTTCAAACGTAAAGCAAATAGGGCCAAATATTATAATAAAAAATGAGCGCCTAGAACTGGTCGATTCCACTGTATTCCTTGGTATCACTTTAGATAAAAAGCTACAATGGGGCCCACACATTAAGAAATTGGCCGACAAGCTAAGTTCTGCGGCATATGCTGTAAAAAAAATTCGTAATTTAACAGATATAGACACCGCGAGGCTGGTTTACTTCAGCTATTTTCACAGCTTGATGTCGTATGGCATCTTGCTGTGGGGTCATGCTGCTGACGCTGATAAAATATTTATACTACAGAAACGAGCCATCCGCGCTATTTATAAATTGGGTGCTAGACAGTCGTTACGCGGAAAATTTAAAGAAATCAATATTTTGACACTTGCATCTCATTACATCTATGAAAACTTAATGTATGTGCATAAAAATAAAGAACTGTTTTTAAAAAACTCTGATAGGCATGGTGTCAATACTAGAAATAAAAATAAACTTGCTGACCATAAAAGTCGACTCTCCAAAACCACAAAATCATTCAAAGGGCAATGTATACGCTTCTACAATAAAGTCCCAGAAAACATGCAAAATTTATCTGTGATACAATTTAAGTCATTTATTAAGAAGAAGCCGTACTCAAAGGGCTACTATAAAATAAATGATTATCTAGACGACAAAGACCCCTGGAAATAAAATGGTTAGCTCGATTATTAATATCACGTTATATATCACAATAATTTGTTATAATGTCACAATATCTTAATTTTTTATCATTTATGTATGTTTGTATGCATTAATGACGTCAAAAAGTTACGATTTCGTACTATTTTGAATAAAAAACTTATGATTATGATTATAGATGGTTTACCATTGATAACGTCAAACAAGAGTGGATAAAGAAGCTAAATGCACGCGCTTATATATCGGTAGATCTGCTATTAGTGTTCCTGTACAAAATTTTAAATAATAAAATCGATACCTCTTGTATAGAAAAAATACAATTTAACATTACTAAAAGAAGTCTTCGATACCCAGACTTATTTAAAACACCTTTAGCAAAAAACTATACCGGAGTAAATAACGTAATCCCACGTATATGTCGTCTGTATAACAAATTTCATCTTGACAATCGCATCGATATATTTCATGATAGTTTATGCTCCTTCAAAGCGTCCCTCTTTAAAATACTGTAATTCTGGTATTTTTTGTTTTTTTCCTTTTTTTATACGTATTTTTTAAAAAATTCAACCATTGTTCATGCATTGTGCTAATTGTGTACTCATATCAAAAGGATATTGATGTAGTCATGTAACTGTAGTATATATATGTCACTGTATGTGTTGTCAATATTCTGTTTGGGTACCAAATAAAATAAAATAAAATAAATAAAATAAAATTAAGCGGGGTGTTTTTCGTGTTAATTAATATTTGCAGTTATGAAAGACGCTCTTTCCATACTTTGATTAATTGCAACGTAAGAAAGACTCATTTAAAAAAGGAAATTATCATTTCTTTGAAAGCTATTAGTCATCAGGCGATTAGACAGTTTTACCGTGCTATAACGTCAATCGAATCTTTGAATTAGAAATGTCTGCTTGAGTTTAATGTTACAGTGTTATTTTTATTTTATTTATTTTTTTATTATTTTTTTATTTTAAACCAGTTGATAGGAGTTCCTACACTTGGTTATGTCAAAAGTAATAAAAATAACAAGTATAATATAAATACCTATTAAGGTATAAGATATAAACGTCGGTATTGCAAGGTATGAACGTTGAACATCCAAGCGCAGATTTTCTAGGTTATATATGTAGAGGAAACAACATTTTCCAATATTTTCAATCAAAATTCTTAAGTAATTTCGTAAAATTTTCTATATAATCTAATTTTCTATATAATCCTAAGTACTAAATAATCAAACAAATATTGGATAATTTCACAAATTATCATACGGGAAGATATTTTAAAGAAAAAACACAAATACAAAGAAATCAGTAATAATAATTATAGTCAATAATAGTCGCAATTGTAAAATAGTCAATAATAAAAAGAATAAGGAATAATAATAGTCAGGTAGGTCAATAGAGCTGCGAAAAATTGATATTGTCGAAATCCTCAATGCTATAAATGGGGTTTTTAGTCAAAATACCCTGTACCTTTTTCTTAAAGTGAACCTCCCCAAGGCCCCTAATGTGTAATGGAAGTTTATTGTAGAATAAGTAAGATTGGCAGATAAAGCTATTCCGAACCTTACTCAGACGCACCTTAAAATGACGCAAGTCCTCTTTATTTCGCGTATTATGCGAATGAATATTTGAGTTAGTTGAGGTAGTCTCGATATTTTTTCTCGTATACATGATGTTTTGGTATATATACGCGGCGTACAAAGTCATGATACCAGACTCGATGAAGTACTGCTTGCAAGATGTTAGCGAAGATATTGAGAACAGATTTCTAATCGCTCGTTTTTGTAGGCGAAAGATCCTTTTAACATTTGCCGCCATTCCCCAGAACATGAGGCCATAACTTAATAGGGAATGGAAATAGGCAAAGTAGACAGATTTGGAAGCTTCAAAGCCACATAACAATTTGATTTTTTTTATGGCAAATGTGGCGCTACTTAATTTTTTGCTCAGTTCTTCTAGGTGAGTCGACCATTGCAGATTGCTATCAATATGAATGCCTAGAAATTTCGTATGATCAACATTTTCTAATACTTTATCACCATAGCTAATACTGAATATATTATTTTGGGACGGCCGAAGAGAGAAATTGATGGAGTTTGATTTAGATGCATTAAGAGACAATTGATTTAATTGGAACCAAGTACCAAGTTTTTCCATGGTAACGTCAATTCGCTTAACTAGTTGTTCATGATTTGCATCGCTGAAAATTAGTGAGGTATCATCTGCGTACAGTACAATTTCATCGTTATCAGATAACACGCATTCTGGTATATCATTGATGTATACAATAAAAAGAAAGGGTCCCAGAATGGAACCTTGAGGTACCCCTTTAGTAATTTTTTGGTGATCGCTCAAGCTGTTTTGGACTTTAGTGACTTGCGTCCGTCCTTGTAGGTAGGATTGTATTAGGCTTAGAACTGTATCTCTAATGCCGTAGTGCTCGAGCTTCTGAAGCAAAATAAGGTGATCGACGCAATCAAAGGCCTTGGATAGATCACAAAAAATGCCACAAGTTTTATTCGACTTATCGATGCTAGATAATAGTTTTTCCATCAGACCTGCAATCGCATCTATGGTGGATAGTGACTTGCGGAACCCAAATTGCTTTGGCGTAAGGATGTTGTGTTCGGCAAAAAAGGTACTTAGCCTCTGAAGAATTAATTTTTCAAATATCTTGCTAAAAGATGGCAAAAGTGATATTGGCCTGTAGTTGTTTATGTCTTCCCGGGGTCCCTTTTTATGGATAGGAATCACTTTTGCCATCTTCATTTTAGTTGGGAAAATTCCAGAGCCAATACATTTATTGAATAGAGAAGACAGATGTTCGGCCACCGGGACAATACTGCTCTTCATTATTCTTGTCGAAATAGACCAAAGGTCGGTAGAGTCCTTGATTTTTATAGAGTTACCTATTTTTATAATTTCTTGTGGCGTCGTATACATAAATTTTAAAGTCGCCTTATTTCTATTGCAATAGCTTGATAGAAGGTCAGAAGAAGTTTGGGTCGTCTCAAATAAGCTAATATTGTCAACTTTTGGAATGCTGAATTGGTCGTTAAAGAGCTCTGCAACTGCACTAGTGTCAGATATTGTTTGACTGTTTGAATTTAACCTAATCACATTTTCTGTAGACGAACTCCTACGACACTCTTTGCTTATAATATTCCAGACAGCTTTGATTTTATTTTCCGACCGTTCAATGGAGGATTTTAGGTATAATTGTTTTGCCTTCCAGACAACTTTTTTATATGTCTTCTTATAGGTCTGTATATGTTTTAAAAATTCGGCGTCACATTTTCCTTTTTTTAGTTGATGTAATTCAAACATCCGTGATCTAGAAACCTTAATACCTGGAGTCGCCCAGTCGTTAAATGTTTTTTTCAGTTTTGGGTAAATTTTTTTTTACATCATCATGAGTTTAATGTTACATCATCATGAGTCACTACAGGCCTCTCGCCTCTTGAGGTAAACGACCAGTTGAATTTGATAATTACACCTTAAAATCTCTAACGGAATCTGTTTGACAATACAAAAAACCGACTCCATATTTTTTATAAGTGCAGCAGCCATATTATGGTGAAACTTAGAACGGGCTATCATAATTGAAAGCATATACACAATTTAATTTCGTGTCTGCGCTGTTGACCGTTAAGGAGTCCTCGTCGGGAGCCAACCCTGAATGCAGCAGCCATGTAATGGTGAAACTTAGAACGGGCTATCATAACTGAATGCGTATACAAAATTTCGCGTCTGTGCTGTTGACCGTCGAGCAAACCCCTCGTCGGGAGTCAACTCTGGGTGTAGAATCGGGTCATGCTTACCATAAAATGCATTGTCATCGGAACTGAACCAACATATATTTTTTTAACTTCATATGATAATATTCAATTCCTAATGGATCCCATCATCAAAACAGGATCCGTTCATAAATGACGGAGTTCTGGGGTAACAAAAACAGATACAACCGAATTGATAACCTCCTCCTTTTTTTGAAGTCGGTTAATAATAGAAAAAGAAATAAAAACTAATTTTTACTACAAAAAATGTTTCAGATTTCAGAATAATTGATTACTGGGTATCCCTGTTTTTTATCGTTATTTTTTTATTTGTTGTTTGGGGCTTTTCTAAGGTCTTTATGAGACTTGTAACACTGCGACCATTGTTGATCGATTGTCTTCGCCACCTGCTATAGTTCTGCGGTAAGCCTCGTGTCATTTAAGAACCGCAACAGGCTTTTGGCGCCAGATTGTTTTACCTCCTCAGGTTGGAGGTAATGATCACCCAAGTGCAGGTATCTTTTACGCATCAGCGGGTCACACTCGCACATGAGGTGCATGGGAGTTTCCTCTGCCTCTTGGCAGAATTGGCACATTTTCGTGTCCTGGAGCTTAAGGTTGTACATGTGGGTTTGGGAGCTAATGGGCCCTTGCTGAGTTGGCCACGAAGACCCATTCTGTTTCAGGGTCGGTCAACACCCATCCGATGGCCTCCACGCATGGGGTGCGAGCCTGGGTAGGACACTGGGTCAACCAGTCTCCCCTGGGAACAATCCTCTGGCGCTCCTGGACGGTCTGCGCACCGAGCGGCGCAAGCCAATCGATTGTGCTCTCCGACTAACAATCGGGGGTGTCTGGGAACTGTATTGTTTCCTATAGAGCGGGGGCAGTTGTCTACCTTACGGCGACTGCTCTTGAAATGACCATTGGCCATCCGATCCCGGTTCAGAGTCGGGTAAAGGACGCCTTGGTCCGCGACAGATTCGGTGCACTCCGTTTCACCGCTTCGTAAGGGAGAGGACCGCGCAAGCGACCTCGAACTCGGAACCAATCGAGAGACCGGAGAAATCTGGTCACAATTGGAAGTGAGGGCGCGAGTATCTCGAGCCCGCCGGGTTTATTCCTGGTTCACTCGCGGTAAGGCGTTGGACTCCACGGGTTGTGACGTAGCTGGACGTAGAATGTACTGTCCAAAGTCTTCTACGTTCACTGCAGGGCGATAGAACGACTAATCGTTAAAACGTCCTGTGGTGACGGGCTCGCCCGTTGTAGTTGACACCCCAAGATGTACATGTGTTTGTTCAGGCCACAATGCCCCGTGAGCGCTCTCCCCAGTAGGCGTAGATTGTTCATATTTAGCGATAAGGCCTAATAGGCGGTCTTACGGTCGTAACCCTTAAGAGCCGTATTACAAAATAGCGTAGGTATTCTTTTAAAATGAGTTGAAAAAATGAACGCATTTTTTTTTGGATGTAACTATAAAAGATAGGATAAATAAATAAATGAATAAATAAATAAATAACTATTCAACCCTGGGAGAAAAACCGCGGCACTGAGCGCTCTTCTCTTGCGCAAGCAAATATATACACAATTTCTAATTGTTTTTTGCAGTGTTTTCTCCTTTCTAATGACAATAATTTATATTATGTCGTATTGCTAAAAGAGTGAACTTTAATATAGTATAAGTATTATATAAGAATCTTATTTTATTTCTGAGAAAATTAGAATGATACAGGAAGATTTTTTTTTAATTTTGTGTAATTGTAAGTAATGTATACCTTGGATATGTGGCCAAAAAACGAAAAAATAAAGCCGTAGTGTACATCAAGAATACATGACGGACATAAAAAAAAATAGTATACGGTTTTCGTTGTAGTGATATTACTGTATTATGTGATATTACTGTACTATGATGGGCCCGACTCCGGTCGGTGAATTCCATGGCAGCTCCGTTTGTATTTATTATAGGAGCTCAAAGTTTGCCTTCCGAGCGTTTTACGAATAACGACTTTCGGGAAATGGGCTGAATAAGTAAATAATATTCGTTACATCTAAAATTAAAGGCCGCTATGGTCAACATCAAGAAATGGTCCAGGTAATTCAGTAATTAAAGTTTGTAGAAATCTCTTTATTTCTTGGAATTAGAACGCCAAAAATCCACTTTTCTTGCCTTTCTGGAAAAAATATGTGATACGGCTCTTAATTAGCGCTTTTGAATGATTCAAACCTGGCGCGTTGTTCCATGGCTACCCCTAATAGGTATATCAGTTTTCTACTACGCTATTGTGGCGAGTATTAGTTTTTTTGTCGTGCAGGATTTCCGCGACACAGTCAGTCTACAGACCACATCCCTGCTCCCTGTGGATCCTGTTCAGCCGTCAAAGCTGTCACCGTAGAGCACAAATTGGTTTATTTATTCACGGCCTCTCTTTGGCCGCGTTTTTTGCTCGCCGAAGCGACGTTTCCGCCGTTTGCTTGCGACCGACCCTCATCATAAACGCGCGCGGCCCGCGGCACGCTTCCGCCATGCTCGAACCTTGCTCGAACCATACATTTTGATACTTTTGGTTGGCTGAAGAAAATAGATACTCATGTCTACCTCATCCTACTATATTTACCTGTGAGCTAATATGGGCCGTGTTTGAGTTGGCCACGACCCATTTGTTCATCCGGCGGCCTCCACGCATGAAGTGCGAGCAGGACTCTGGCCTGAGGGCTAGTTTCCCCCAGGAGTCCACCTTTTGGCGCTCCTGGACGGTCTGCGCACCGCGCGGCGTCAGCCAATCGATTGTGCATTCTGACTTACAATTTGGGTTGTCGACTACAGCGGGCAAGCCCGTCACCTCAGGAAGTTTTAACGATTAGTCGTTCTATCTCCCTGGAGTAAGCGTAGAAGACTTAGGACAAAAACAATCCACCGTCTGACTACGCCACAACCCGTTAGAGACCAACGCCTTACCGCGAGATAGCCAGTTAAGTTACCTGGCGGGCCCGACACTCGCGCCCTAACTTCCAATTGTGACCAGATTTCTCCGGTCTCTCGATTGGTTCCGAGTTCGAGGTCGCTTGCGCAATCCTCTCCCTTACGAAGCGGTGAAACGGTGTATACCGAATCTATCGCGGACCATGGCGTCCATTCTGACTAGCAGTCGGGGGAGTCTGGAAACAGTACTGTCTCCTATAGAGAGAGGTAGTTGCTCACATTACGGCGACTACTCTTGAAACGACCATCGCCTACCCGATTCCGGGTGAACAACCGGGCAAAGGATGCCGTGGTCCATGATAGATTCGGTATACATCGTTTCTCCGCTTCGTAAGGGAGAGGACCGAGCAAGCGACCTCGAACTCGTAGCCAATCGAGAGAACGGAGTAATCTGATCGCAATTGGAAGTAAGGGAGTGAGTGTAAGCCCGCTGGGTAACACACCTGGTTATCTCGCGGATAAGGCGTTGGCCTCTTACGGGCATTTGGCGGAGCTTGACGGTGGACTGTCTTGTCCAAGTCTTCACGGGAGATAGAACGACTAATCGTTAAAACTTCCTGAGGTGACAGGTTCGCCCGTTGTAGTTGACAACTCTATTTGTACTTTTAGTTTTAAATGCATGGCGTAGCTTTAATTTGACTATTTAATATTTTACTGGCAATTTGAATATTACGATGAATGTAAAATATATTTTAAAAATCATGCATCGCAAACCATATCAATATTCTTCTAATGAACTCTTTAAAGAGGCTCAAGTTTTGGATGCTAGGTTATTATTTATTATTTATTAAAACTGCACTACGTTGGGTTTTCGTGGCCAAACAAAATAAATCTTTTATTATTACCCACACGAAACCCACTAGACAACTCGTGAGTGATAATTTGAATGTACCTAGGATGAAGACGACTTTCGGACAGCGACACTACTCTTTCATAGCTACAATACTTTATAATAAATTAAGCAGTGACATAAAAACCATCACAATTGTCATTTTTTTTTAAAGCAAAATAAATAAATGGCTGTTGCAAGAAGAGCGTTTATCTATCCATGCCATGATCGATGTAGTAGAATAAGTTGAAGTTGACTTAACATATATTGTATTTATATGTATGTATGTGTGTATATGTGTATTCTAATGTATTTAGTATTCCTATTTCCTATATGATATTGTATTATTATTTTTTTATTATTTTATTTTTTTATTATTATATATATATATATTTTAATTATTATTATCATTGTTGTGTTTGGTTGGTTCATCGACCCTCGTTTTAAATGTAAAAATATAAATTGCTTGCCCTGGAACGGGTATATCCCAGTTGGGCAGCACTAGCCAGTGAATGAAAGAGGAAAGTTTTTGCGATTTGTTTTAATATTATACTTATTGTAAATGGTTAATTTGATAATCTCCACATAAACCGACAGCGACTTAGCAAAGTGCGATACAGTTTTATTCACCAAAATTTGCCCTTCTATAAAAGATTCCAGAGCAAATGAAAAGCCTTGGAGAGGACCAATTTTAAAAGATAATTATACATAATTTGGTAAGAAACCCAATTTATGGTATAAGGGAGTTTGAAAATTCTGAGTTTATTTTCCATGTTGTTGATTAATGAAATGCGTAAAGTTTTAAACATAATGGTATTATGATAGCTGACATTCTAATTATCATATAATTTATTATACATCTATTCACTTTTTAAAAAAAATACGAAGGCATATTGCTGGATTGGCAATAAAATATATATATTTTTTGATTATTCTACATAGAATTTGCATTTCTATTTTGATATATTATTCTCCCTGACTCTTAAATCACATTAGTATATTTTGATTATTTGTATGTAGGTAATATTGAATACAATATTACAGCCATGACAACTATCATGATAGTTATGTTTTTAATAATTAAATTTTTGGCATTTAATTTTGTGGCGCATCCAAGTGTAGGAATGCTTATCTACTGGAGTAGTTGATTGTATTGTATTGTAATTTCAATAAAAATAAAAAATAAATAAATAATATTTTGACTTCGTATTATTGACTGGGAGGTGAGTCGTGAGTTGAGCCGATCCGAGAACAAGATGGATCTTGTGGCCCAAACTGCACGAAACCGTTTGCTACCATGCACGGTACTCTTGGAATATGGATTCAGCATTAGCCAAATCTCTTATGTAGGCCCCAACATTGATCAAGCAGTGTCGGTCGATCCATTGCCAAAGGCCAGTTAGTTAAAGAAATATGAGCATGGGGCTGTCACTTCGCGCCAAGGGGGATGCTAAGCTACGTTCACAAACATTTTAACTGCTCGACCGAATAGTTGCGGCACAATTGGCCACCTTTTACTGTTGCCGGATGTGTCTTCCGGGATTTTTAATTGGATCTAGTTTAGGCGATGCTCAGCGGCTTTTGGGACCGCGTTCATTATACTATTTACAACAAAAACCGGTCAAGTGCGCGCCCGCCGAGAGTTCCGTATCTTAATAAGAAAGGGGTTTATGCTATCGTTGATTACATTTTATTTTATTTTATTCAGGAAACAGACAGTACAAAAAACATATTTACCTAATCAAAATATAACAAACATAAACCATTTATATGTTTCCACCAATAAAACGGTCATATAGTGCGTTATTCTATATAAAAGAAAAATTTAAAATATACAAGCATTTTTTAAAGTGAAAAGTGACATTATTAGGGTTTTTTTAATAAACAGAAAATATTCTGAAAAGTAATTGCTAAGTTACTAAACAGTTCAACGTATTAAAATAGTAAATAGAGCAGAAAAAAAACAGTAAATATATTCATAAACATGTATATTAATATGGTAATAAATGAATTAATTATTAAATAGATAGTAATAAGAAAATAAAATATATAATTATGGATTGTAAACATAAAATATGGATTATTATGGATATTATATGCCGTGGTCCGCGATAGATTCGGTATACACAGTTTCACCGCTTCGTAAGGGAGAGGACCGCGCAAGCGACCTCGAACTCGTAACCAATCGAGAGTAATCTGGTCGCAATTGGAAGTAAGGGCGTGTGTGTAAGCCCGCTGGGTAGCACTCCTGGCTATCTTGCGGTTAAGGCGTTGGCCTCTTATTACGGATTTGTGGCGGAGCTTGACGGTAGACTGTTTTGTCAAAGTCTTCTGCGCTCACTCTAGGGAGATAGAACGACCAATCGTTAAAACTTCCTGAGGTGACGGACTCGCCCGCTGTAGTCGACAACCCTAGTTGCTCAATTCCATGTGGTGAACGGTTTCGTGCAGCTTGGGACACAAGATCCATTCTGCTCTCGGATCGGCTCAACTCACGATTCAGCTCCTATTCAGAAGCCTCATCGAGTGGATGGCCACCAAGGGTAAGACTCCGGTGTCTCAGGCCTCAGAGCTGGTGGACAGGTTTCTCCCGGCGAAATTGCATCCAGGCGCCAAAGGCCGGTTTGCGCACCGGTCGGCGAAGCCAATCGGTTGTGCATTCTGACTATTTGCTGAAGGGGTCTGGAGACTATGGAAATACACTGTTTCCTAAGCAGCGGCGTGGATGTTTCACCTGATGTCATGCCATTCTTGAAATGACCTTAGGCCACTCGATCCTAAGTGGAATTACGGGCAAAGAACGCCCAAGTCCGCGATAAATTCAAACGGAATTACCGCTGTAATATAACAGGTATAAGAGGTCGCGTAAGCGACTTTGGACTTGTAACCAGTCGGGAGGACGGAGGTATCCTGAAGGTTAATTCCAGACGGAGATATCCTGCCAAAACTGGTAGTTAGGGGGTGAGGCTGCCCGCTGGGTACCGTTGGACTCTAACGGGTTGCTGGTGAACTAGACAGTAGATTGTCTTGTCCCCAAGTCTTCTATACGCTCTTCCCACGGCTAGACGAATGGGGATGACGGGTTCGCCCGTTGTAGTCGACACCTCCATCCATCCTTCTCAATTCCATAGTAAGATTTGGCGACCCTTCTGGGCCGGCGAAATGCGGGTGGCGCTGATAGCATTGACGGCCAAACTAATAGCAATTTGTTTTGTCATTCTATAACATTTAAAGGAATGTTACGTTCCATTTAATGCCGATTTTATAACAGAATTGCGTTTTTTTAAGAACATATTTTAGGGCCATTTAGTTTTATGAGCATTTTACTAAAACTTAAACATAATTCGGCGCAGGTACCACAATATATAGTGCCCAGGAGATTTACATCGATTGGTAAACACGAATATCCATTACCTTGCTCCGAGATTAATAAATATTTTAGGAAAACACTTCGATATTTCAGGATTGACACATGTGGTTCTTTAAAAAAATCTTATTCGGTGGTTAATTAATTAAGGAAGAACGGAAACTAAAAGTACCCTTATGACATTTCAAAAATAGCAACACATTTACGCACACACACACACACACACAATTTACACACCCTCACATTTCTAACAATATAAATTGCCCAATGTAAACAAGATTAAATTCAGCTTTAAATTCAGTTACGAGAACGTAGTGGGAAGTCTGGTGGAAAGGAATTACCTAAAAAATGCTACACAAGTTCAATGAGTACCTACAGTGTACCATGGCGAATATGTGCCGCCAGTAAATATTCATATTCATTTTTATATTCATTTTATTAGTATACTGGTATACAAGTCAGATACAGATTCAGAATATTCATACATATTAGCAAACAAACATTTTAAGATAAAAATAAACAAAACAAAACGAAGAAAAAACACAAGAATAATGTAAAAAGAAGAAATACAAGACAAAATGCAGATATCATTAATTACTTTAGCCACCAAAGCATTTTAGACTTCACTCGAGTAATATTCCTCCAGTGAGTAAAACGCCTTATCTGTAAGGTACCTCTTAAGGCGCCTCTTAAACACGTCAAGAGGTTGCGCCTGCCTAATGGGCTCGCTGAGTTTGTTGTAAACCGCTGGGCCGGCGATATAGGCTAGCCTCTCCGACTTGGATACTGCATGACTTACAGAACGTAGCATGCTACGGGATCTTGTTGGATAGTGATGATGCACACCATTCACTTCAAAATCGGCTAGATTTCTGCGAACGACCAGCGCTACTTCCATTATATAAATGAACGGCAGCGTCATGATGCAGGGATCTCTAAACAGAGGCCTAGCTGGCGTATCAAGCGCCACACGCGCTATTGTGCGGACTGCACGCTTCTGCATGACGAAAGCCCTCTGCCTGTCGGCTGCTCGCCCCCATAACTCTGCGCCGTACGTTAGCAGTGAATGAACGTATGCAAAGTAACACATGCGCAGCGCGGATAAATCGAGAAATGAGGCGATGCGATAGAGTGCAAGAGTGCAATAAGCACATCCACTCCTGCAGTGGGCAGCTGCACACGCAATAGACCCAAGAGTGGAGGTCAAGGGGACCAGTACAGTCTAGGGTCACAATTGTTACCTCGGTAACAAACAGCGATGCGGAAGGCAAAGGAAAACCACCGCATAATCTCATTCTCAGAAAAATAATTATGGCTGAATACATTAAAACCATGGGTCTCAGTCCCCGGCAGACCTTAGATGGTCAGAAGGTACGAAGAATACCCGGGGGTTAGCCATTTCAACTCAAACACCACCGAGTTGTTCTGCGCCGCAAAATCACGGGCCCAAGTCGCAGTAAATATATCGATGGCTTAGAACGCAAATGTGTCAAGTGCAAATTTCTAAATTTTACAGGAGAGCTTTTTGAAAGTTTAGGTATAATAATCTCGAAACAGATGAAGAAATAATTTCAGTTAATATGTTTAACCTATATTATATGTATTTGGCTTACACTATATTATAATAATTATATTTATTTATTAGTATTTTATGTATTAATAAAAAAACCGACAAGAGGTGGTACTTCCCACATTTTTATATGGTAATATAATAATGTATGTAGTTACCACATTTTCATTTTTATTATATTATTTATATTTTATTTTGTTCTCATCTTTCTACTTTTAGAATAATAATAATAGTAATAATAGTTCTTTATTGTGGGAATTATTAAAAAACATACAATGTTTAATTAACAAACTGCCCAGAGAGCATACAACATTTTGTTTCAGAAGAAACTTCATAAAGAAGAAGCTATATAAGACGCAATCAGTAAAACTAAAACTATCAACAATTAAAATAATCAATATCAGAAATGATCAAACACAAGCAATAATCATCAATAATAACATAATCAATAAAACTAATTTTTATAATGTTTTGTACAAGAAGAATCTAAATACATTGTAATTACATTTAAATATAAGATACCATATAACTAAAACAATCAATAAAATTATTAATTCAAGTTAAAATAATCAACAAATGAAATAGTCAGTATTTATTTATTTATTTATTTAAGAATTAATTACTATAAAACATTGATTAGCTTACAAAAATAACAGGAACCGAATGGCAAAACCTTAACCTTTTGCTTATTTGTTTCTGTCACCCAACTGGGACTAGCCCGTTCTAGGGTGTACAGGACTCCAATATTACAATCAAGTTTGCTTGATTGCTTGGTTGCCTACAAATGTACAATTTTAGTAAAAAGCTAATGACACTAAATTGCCCTAAAATGTGGTCTTCAGAATAAAATA
This sequence comes from Micropterix aruncella, assembly GCA_944548615.1. NCBI lineage: Eukaryota > Metazoa > Arthropoda > Insecta > Lepidoptera > Micropterigidae > Micropterix > Micropterix aruncella. The sequence continues at coordinate 17,053,165 of OX155975.1, read as the reverse complement.
AAAAAATAATAATAATAAAAAAATATTAAAAATATATAATAAATAAAATGCAATTCCATTATTAAATCGGCAATAAATATAATATAAAATTCGATTAAATAATATAAATAAAGTTATATGTGAGAAAAGAAAGAAACAGTCATTAATATTTAATATTATGTTTTAAGTAATATAAGATTTAATATAAAAATACCTAGTCTAAAAGTATAATTCATTGTCAAAGTCAAATATTTTTTGGTAGTTAGTTCAATGTTAAAAAATACTTAACATATAAGTTTAAAAATATGTTAATAATTTGTGCACCTAAGTTTTATTATACTATTATTTCTAACATTTGATGTATGGTTAGTCTGTCATGATTCGATAACCATTTCTTTAATTTATTTTTGAATTCCCTAAATGTCAAATTCATTTTTATTTCCATATTGATCAGATTGTAAAATCTCGGCGCAATGGTACGCAAGTATACGCATTACATTAAAATAAAGGGGCTGTAAAAAAAGTCATTTTGTAAAATTTATAAATTCCTCAATAGAGTAAAACGTATTGGTTGTAAAAAAATCCTTTAAAAGTTTTTGGAACGCTCTGAGATTGCTATTGTCTTTTATGTTACCTGGTAGGCGGTTAAAATAATAAGGCCCTGAGAATTGGGTACTTTGCCTAGCAGCGTTTAAAACCACGCATGGTAGAATGAAATTATTCTTGTATCTGGTGTTTTTATTATGTGTATCTTTAAATTTTACGTAACTTTCCTTTTCGGTGTAAAAATCTAATAATAGCCTATATAAGTAAAGTGATGTGAGAGTCATGATTTTCAATCTTTTAAAAATAGGTCTACATGTTTCTATATGTTTAGCGTTGGCAATAATCCGTAATGCTCTTTTCTGAAGGATAAATAAGGGTTCCTTGTGACAAGCGTAACAGTTTTTGAATAGCACAGTTTTTAACAGAATTTGTTATAAGAGTAAATAAAACCATTAAGCATGTATAGGGTTAAGCATGCTTTGTAGAATATTGTATCAACTGATGATAACATATATGCATTTTATGATGATTTAATTTTGATTAGATATCAATAGTGGTAAATGATTATGCAACATTAACATTTCAAAAAACTTTGTTTGATGCACTTACCACAGTTTTTACGAAGAAGTATTCGAAGCCTTGGTTGTTAGATGCTTACCACATTAGCACAGAATGTGGAGATCAATATATTGGATGTCATGTAGTACTTAACTCATTTTCGTAAAAAAAAGTCACTTAACACATTTGCGTTCTAAGCCATCGATATCAGCTATGTATTTACTGTGCCCAAGTGGCCATAATGACTGCCGACCTCCGATAGTAGATGGCACTTTAAGAAGAAGAATACCGAATTAAAAAGTGACATCTTTATGTAAATTATTGAAATCATATGAGCTAAGATTTAAAAATTCGTTTATTATATATTATTTTACGCCTTGCGCCAAAATCAAAACGAACATATTTTTAAGGAAACATTTTTTCCAAGCACTCTCGGGGAGATACCCAGATTCCTCAGATTCCTTCCTCAGATTCCTAGCAAAATTGGATGAAACGTGGGGGTTGAGGGAGAGGGAGGGAGGGGTTGGGGGTGGGGGTGGAGATGGGGGAAGGGGTTAAGGGGGAAGGGGTTAAGGGGGAATATGGCAGTGGTTTGTGGGGGAGTTAGGGAGGTGGTAGAGTTTGGGGAGAGGGGGGGGGGGGTTAGGGGTTTAGCGCGGGAGGGGAGGGGGGGGGGGATTTTTATGAATGCAGGGTCTGTCGGGTCAACTAGTCCTACTACTATTATAAACGCGAAAGTTTGTAAGAATTTATGTATGGATGGTTGTTACTCTTTCACGCAAAAACTACTGAATGGATTTTGATGAAACTTTACAATAATATAGCTTACACATCAGAATAACACATTTATAAAGATATATGGTTTTCTATCATCATTATCACAATTTTCCATCACCACGCGGGTGAAACCGCGGGGCGCAGCTAGTATTCTATAAAACTATAATTCGTAATATATTTAAAAAAACAAAATGTATTCTTCTAATAAGTTGTTTCTCCAAACGAAAATACTAGATATTGGGTAACTGTTTAACATTAAAATATATTAAAAGATTAGACAAATCTTTTATTTATATGTTAACGTACCCTATGTAACGTTCAGATAACATAACGATTCTAACAATACCACATACTTCTAAATCGGTACGATCGTTTAGAAGTTATGGCGGAATAAAGAAACGGAAAAACATGCATGGGGAGACGTAGACGTAAGACATCAATACAAAGACATAGGAAAAGGAAAAGCGTACACGCTTCCCCGCACCCCTTTTACCCCTTTTACCCTTTGCGCCCCACCGGCTGCACCGGCTTATTCACTCCACTGGGTATGGGTATGCGACATGGGCATTCGACATGATTTTTGTTTTACCCATGTTGGGAGAAGGTATTGAGGTATCTGAGCATTGTGCCAAGGTTGTTAATCGATTCCGCCATGATAACGATGGCCATGGTACGGGGCCTTAACTGTTCCAATTGCCTAAATAATTGATTGCATTGCCGATGCGCTGGGTCTATGTATGGTGTGGCCTATTCTACAATCTATGGACGGGACAGGCATGCAATATGGCGATCGTCCGCGTTCGGGACAATGGAAGGGATGTCCGCTTCCGGTCCCGCGCAGAATCCCGCCTAAAATCATTTCCGCCCGCCATTTTACGCAATCTTTACAACCCGACCAATACAAACGGCGACGGACGGTCGCTATCATAAAAGGATATACGCTTCCTGGACGGTGCGATAAAAAATACACACAAATGCAAGAAGGAATAAATATCTGTAGTTGCATGGCGGTAGCGAATGGTTTCGTGCAGCTTGGGCCATTAGATCCATTGTGTTCTCAAATCGGCTCAACTCACGACTCAGCTCCTATTCAGAAGCCTCCTCGTGCAGAAGGCTACCCCAGGTAAGAATCTCGCGTCTCAGGCCCAGGACGGTTTGCGCACCGTTCGGCGACGGCAATCGGTTGTGCACTCTGACTAATTGCTGAAGGAGTCTGGAGACTATGGAAATATACTGTCTTCTAAGCAGCGGGGGATGGATGTTGACCTGTTGCCATGCCACTATTGAAATGACCCGCCGTAATACAACAGGTAGAGGCCGCGCAAGCAACCTCTGACCTGTCACCAGTTGGAAGGACGGAGGTATCCTGAAGGTTAATTCCAGACGGAGATATCCTTCCAAAACTGGTAGTTGTGGGGTGAGGCTGCCCGCTAGGTACTTTCCCGGCGCATCGCCATAAGACGTTGGTCTCTAACGGGCTTGTTGGCGGAGCTAGACAGTAAATTGTCTTGTATCTAAGTCTCTGGTCGCAATTGGAAGTAAGGGCGTGAGTGTAAGCCCGCTGGGTAACACTGAGCGTTGGCCTCTTACGGGTTTGTGGCGGAGCTAGACGGTGGTCTGTTTTTGTCCTAAGTCTTCTGTGCTCACTCCAGGGAGATAGAACGACTAATCGTTAAAACTTCCTGAGGTGACGGGCTCGCCCGCTGTAGTCGACGACTCTAGTTGTCTCTAAGTCTTCTACGGTCATCCCACGGCTGAAAGAACTATCACACCTTACTGTTTGCCACTTATATATTTTATTTAATTTTATTTTAAACCAGTTGATTATTTTAAATCACTGAGACCCACATGTTCAGGGTCGGTCGAACTCACGGGTCAACACCCATCCGGCGGCCTCCACGCAGAAGTGCGAGCCCGAGTAGGACTGGCCTGCGTGCCAGTTCTCCTTAGAAGTCAACCTTCGGGCGCTCCTGGACGGTTTGCGCAACGTGCGGTGTCTGCCAATCGATTGTGCATTCTGACCGACAGCCGGGGTAGTCCGAAAACAGTACTGTCTTCTATAGAGCGGAAGTAGTTGTCCACCTTACGGCGACTGCTCTTGAAACGACCAACCGGCTACCCGACACAGGGTGAAGAGCCGGGTAAAGGATGCCGTGGTCCGCGATAGATTCGGCAGACGCCGTATCACCGCTACGTAAGGGAGAGGACCGCGCAAGCGACCTCGAATCTGGAACCAGTCGGGAGACCCGAGTAATCTGGTTGCAACTGGGGTAGTAAGGGCGCGAGTGTCGGCCCGCTGGTTGATTAACCTGGTTATATCGCAGTAAGGCGTTGGCTTCTTACGGGCATGTGGCGAAACTCGAGGGTGTACTGTTTTGTCCTAAGTCGTCTGCGCTCACCTCACGGGAGACAAATCGCTTAATATCTTTAAAACTTTTTGAGGTGACGGGTTCGGGTCGAGCCCAAAGGCACAGTATACCGACAGTAGCTTCTCTTGGAACAAAATTGAAATCGAAGCAAGCTCGCATGGGCTCGCATATGGCCGCCACTCCGCCGACGCAGATATTCAAACGTTCGAGAAATTTGACAGCCTCCAACCGCGCATTCATCGATATATAATCCCCTAGAACAAAACCACTACTGAAAGCCGGCCAGTAGTAGCACAGTAATGCTGTGGTAGTAGTTTGGTCGCAGTCCGCTGGCAGACAGCCGGCCGTTTCCGGTGTGAGCTGGAGCCGCCGCGAAGAATATTGGCGGGCTATTCTCTAGCATACTGTTTAATTTATTGCTCGCTCTGTCACATGATTTACGAGCAAAGAGTATGTGGAGCCAACTGTATCTGAGGGCATATCTAGCTAATATATCGATGGACGCATCCCGCAGCTGACTTCCCTATCAGCCACCCTATCAGAAACGCCTAAGAGGTCGAAAATTTGAAGATGATGACATGGTAGTATATAGCTGAAGTGCGGACATTTTTAGGTGATCGGGATGAAGAGTTTTTAAGGCATTTGATTGCGTTAGGCATGATATTTTACTAAACAAACTAAATCATTATGGAGTCAGGGGAGACTGCTTAAAATGGTTTGATTCATATTTAACAAATAGAACGCAAATCGTGGAAATTACACAATGTCAAAATCAAAACATTACAAAACACTGTTCGATCCCTTTAACTAATAAACTTGGAGTCCCGCAGGGTTCCATTTTGGGCCCTATTCTATTTTTAGTATATGTAAATGATTTACCAATGTATTTCAACGATATAAATGTAACGATGTTTGCTGACGACACTAGTTTAATTGTTGCCGGTAAAGATATGGAAGAATTATTGATTAACGTTAAAATTAATCTATTCAAACTAAATAGTTGGTTTGAGAGCAACAACCTCACACTAAATGCGTCTAAAAGTAACTTCAAACATTTTACAAATCATCGAAATCGGAATAAAGGTTCGCCAATAATACTTTCAATAAATAACACTGCCATTCCTCAAACTCATTGTACTAGATTTTTAGGTGTTCATGTCGACGAACTTTTAAAATGGAACTTTCACTGTGAAAACCTCGAAAGTAGGTTAAGTCGGGCATGTTATGCTTTAAGTATTGTAAGAAGGTCTTTGGATGAATTGCAAACAAGAAATGTTTATTTCAGCTATATTGAAGCTATCCTAAGTTATGCCATTACGATCTGGGGAAATTGTTATGCTTGTCATAGGGAACCCATATTTATACTCCAAAAGAGAGCAGTGCGAATAATTGCAAAGGTGAAAAGGGAAGAGTCATGTCGACCCATTTTTAAAAGGCTAAGAATCCTCACCTTAACCTCACTCTATCTCTTTAAGTTACTAACTGAGTTTTTTAAGAATAAAGAAACACATTATAAAAAGTTTTCAGATACACATACTAAAAATACGAGAAATAAATTAAACATTTTTATACCATGTATTAAACTAAACACAGCAAGGCAAGACAAAAAATACTCAGGGCCATATTACTTTAACAGGCTACCAGGAAGTTTAAAAACTATTCAAGTGGAAAGCTTATTCAAAAAGTTACTTAAAGAATTCTTATTAGACAAAGCTTTTTACTCGATCGATGAGTTTGTTAATTTTAAATAATTTTTCAAATTTTTTGGTCATTTTTTTGACAATTTTAAGTAGCATTTTTTAATTATTCTGACTTTTTCTGATTTTGATTTCTTGATTATTTTTATCAATTATTTTAATTTGTGGTTTTAGTAAATAAATCTTAAAAATGATTTGGATGCCCTAAAAGCAATAATGAAGTAACTGTATGTACGTGGTGATAAATTTAAATATTGTAAAAACGAACTAATATACTGTAATTTAAATGTACCTAAATATTAAGTTTCTACAATCTGTTAAGATTTTTTTGGAAATAAAATAAATTGAAAATTGAAAATTGAAAATTAGGAATGGTATTTTATGGTCGAAAAATAAAAGAACATTCAATTAAACAACTTCATCATACCCATTATAACTTTTTAATTAACGCCGTACTTTCAAGCTCCGTTTTAGCGGGTTTCGCATTCCCGCCCCACCAATCGTAGATGAGAATAAATAGTTTTAAAAAAACACTAAAAACACGCTTTTATAAATGCTACGTCAATATTATTTATTATTTATAATAAAAGGTACACAAACAATACTCTAATATTACATGGCTATCGCTAAAATTTTTACTTTGTTTCTAATTAGAGTATAATATTATATGCGTACTCCTCATGCTTAATTTATAATTGCGTATGCGCCGTATCTCATGATTTACAAAATTATCAAAATTGAAGACTATCGCGGTTGTTTGACATTATAAATAGGATAGGAAACGAATTTACCGCGTGAACTTTGTAGCACCCGACGTTTCGGTGACGTTGCAGCCGCCATTGTCCAGGGTAGACTGAAGAGCTGTCAATCCGTTGTTTTGCGGGTAGGCCGCGTACCGCTTCCGCCACTGCGTAGATTATAACGGTGGTGGGGGGCCGGGCTCGGAGGTAGATTTTAATCTTATTAACCTAGTGTTTTAAATGTATGTGAAATATTAATAAATAAATAAATAAATTTATAAAATTAATATTCTTATAATATTCCGATACATTCCGATTGTTTGACCTGAATTAGGTAGCAAAAAGATACGGAATAAAGGCCTTTGTGTCAGGGAGTAAGTTAATACGCAACCTCAGTCGCCCGCGTCGGACAGCGGATACGACACTTAAAAGAAGGATAATTCGGTGGAGATAATTCCGACCTAACGGTTAGGAAGTGGTGCGCATGCGCATGCGGCGCGAGCTGTCAAATCAGGCACATTTCCTTCCACTTTCGTTTGGCGCGAATACGGCGCACGCATAAAAATCTAACCGAAACTTCCCGCCAAAAGTGACATAAACCCTCGCACACACTCTGACGCATTATATTTATTTATTTATTTAGGTTTACTATAGGCCGCTGTCCAGGGCTCGCCGCCAAAAGACACAGTTTACTGGGACGAGCCTTTCTCGAACCCAGCGATCTGCCCAACTTGAAGGTCAGTGACCTACTTAGTCTGGTAAGAAGTACCGGGCTACTAGCTGACAATTGACCTAAACACACAGTGGGTAGTTACAAAAGACCTTACAGATCTAGGTGACATCAAGGGCTGGAAACAAGCCCCCCACTCCATCTACTACTACTACTACTACTACTAGGTTTACTATAAACATTGAGTTTGCTTACAAAAATAACAGGAACCGAATGGTGAAGCCTTAACCTCGAGCTCTGAGAAAAATATTGCATTTATTCTTACATTATGTTATAACCATATTGTTATTACAGTTTTATACAGAACTAGTAGACCCGACAGACGTTGTCCTGTCCGAATTTCAATAAATTCGTCCTAACAAAAGTAGGCATTTCGTGGTACTCGCTAATTCCAACACAGAACGCTTAATGGATATTTAATCTGTAATTTTAATAAATGCTAATGACAAATATTGAACAACATTTCAACTATCTATACTAATATTATAAAGAGGTAAAGTGTGACGTTGTTGGACGTAATCTCTGGACCTACTGAACCGATTTTGAAAATTCTTACCAATAGAAAGCCACGGTATTTGTGAGTGTCATAGGCTATATATTAATACGAAAAATGAAAATACTTTTTCGTAGTAGACGGATTTGCAAAGTAAGTCGGAGAATAAGCGGTCGAACGAAAACGTTTCTAACTAACGCTGCCTTAACGATGAGAGATATATGATTAAGTTCTAGAGAAAAGTTGTAGAGCTTGATAATGCCTACGAAATAGTAAGCGATAGCATATGTCTAAGTTATATATTTAAGTCACAAAAAGTAGTATTTTATATTTAAAAAATAATTTAAATCGTTAGGTCATGTTTATTGGTAATATTATCAACAATTATGAATTCTTATCAAAATAAGTAAATTTATCGTCTCAAGCGTTTAAAACAAAAGACTTTTCCCTTTTACTGTATATAATTTCCATTTTACTGCATAAATAGTTAAAAAGATAATACGCTCACAAATGGACTCACAATAGACACTCACAAATATCGGTATTATAGTCAAATTGGCATGCAAATACATACATAAATATGCAGTAAAAATATAACCCTTTTTTTGGCAGTCAGGAAATAAATCATAGCACTCAGTACTAACCGAACCACATTATAATTTCATGACAGGTAAAAAGTTTTATCGCCCAACGAAGTGGGCACGGATCAGCCAGTACCAAATAAAAACGCAGTAAATGGCTCTTTATATAACGCTCGTGATAATAGAATAATAATTTTTGATAATGATTCATATTTTATTGCTAATAAATTTTCTTAAACAAAAGCCCGTCCACGAAGTGGTACTCGCGAATTCATTTATTCGTAGTTCTACGATGTAAAATCGGCGACTTCCTTTTCGAACAGTTGTATCGTATGATCGCAAACCTTCTCCAAGTCTTCTAAGCCGCGTTTAACTTTCGTTAAACTTTAATTTAAACTTCGATTGCGCCATCCTTACGCGACTGTATCCTAAATTGGATCTTCGTTTCGGCCGGATGCGGAACGGTGTATCCGCAGAATTCAACGTCCGGATATGTAGTGATTATGCATTTGAGTGCGTTGCCTAGAGTGTGTCCCTCATTTTGAAATATAAACGTTTGCTTTTGTCGTCTTGGGAGGCATCACCTGGAAGATCTGTTATTAATGCTGAATTCATATTGAATTTATTATTACTCCATAACTCGCCTACGGCTTTGCCGAGCTCTCATAACCAAATAAAAACTAATAGTTTAAAAAAACACTAAAAACACGCTTTTGGGCTATGATACGATATTCAGTGCCTGATACGAATGCCAGTGCCTATCTTCCGGCTTCATCATCAGACATTGAAACCTAATCATGGTCAAAGTTCATTCCAAGACTTTTCTAACAAGTCCAAACACAGCTATGATACGATGTTCCATCATGAAGTTCCAGTTCATATCTTCCGACTCCATCATCAGATCAGTTCGACAGTACCATATTATTGTATTGTCATCAGAACTACATACAGCTGCCAATTTTCATGACGCTACGATCTTTGGAAGATGGTTAAATTAGTTACCTTAGATTCCATTACATAGTTAGGTACATACAGGTCGACCTAATAAAAGCGTGTTAAAAACGAAATGATTTACAGGAAGTACTTAATTTTTGATATAATATTCAAAAAAAAAATATCGAACAATATCTCTTATACTATAACACCAAAAATGCAGTAAATAGCTCATTTTAAAACCATTTAATTGATAGATTAATTTACATTGATTTGAATTCATATTTTATTGTCTAACTAAACATCAGAGCGAGTAATGGTACTCGCGAATTCCAACAGAGAGCGCTAATTATTTTTCGGTATAAAAGCAGTTACTTTAGCTTAACTATAATAGATAGGTGTATGCTGTCGACGGCTTCTTTTATAGATCTCTTTGAGGATGACCTTTTTGTAATGCATTGTTTTCACGTTTATCAAACCGTTTCGTCAGCGCAAGCCGATAAAGCAACTCAACATCTCATTTTACTCCGACTTGATTTACAAATATCGTTATTCTTTGGAAACTTTTTATTTTGTCTGTCAGATACTTTTTTTTATTAAGAATCCCATTCCATGTACACCTTTTTTTTTCATCATAGAAGTAAAAAATATATTGTCTATCTCTTCTACTATTTTTTTATTTCGCAAAGACCGATGACATCCCATTTTATAAGTCTTATGGCTTCTTCTAATTCTTCTAATCTGTCATCTGCTATTAGTGTTCTGTTCGTGTATCTATTATACATGGTTAAATACGTAAACCACAAATATTTCGTAAAAAAAACCGTAATAAAAATAATTAGACATACAATTGTTCGCTCTCTGTAACGGCAGCCGTGTTTTTTATTCTTTTTAGTATATTTACTTGTCAACCAATGACACTGGCGAAGACGGCCTACTGTGCACGCGTCTTTACGATACTTTCGACCGGATATCACTAAGTGCGTTTTTATACGGGGCTATTAGACAGGCAGACGACCGGTCGGCGGGTCCGCGTGGCTGTACCTCATGTCGGCAGACGAAACTACGAAATCCGGCTGTGAGGCCACACGGCCCGTTTCCGCTCGCTCTGTCTATGACGATTTTGGCACTATTAGCACCTTTAACGATAGAGACATGGAAATAAAAATAAAATAGTAGCTTTAATAACTAAAACAACACGCTTTTATAAGTATTGCACTAAAAAATAACAAATATAAAAAGCAAAAAATAAATAACAATTCTGTTATCACTGTTTACCCAGTAAGGGACTTATTTATTTATTTATTTATTTCAGAATTAATTACTATGAAACATTGATTAGCTTATACAAATAACAGGAACCGAATGGCAAACCTTTTGCTTATTTGTTTCTGTCACCCAACTGGGACTAGCCCGTTCTAGGGTGGACAGGACTCCAATATTACAATCAAGTTTGTATTGTGCGCCATGTTTGTAATTAACTATATTATTTGAGTGTAAAAGTGTGGAATGCTTTTTCTAGCATTTATAATATTTCATAACAATGTTTTTTGAAAACATTTCACTGAGAATGTTGAAACATTTCACATCATAATGCTATGATGATTTGATTTAAATAAAATGCGCCCCACACTTTTTTGGCGATTTATCGACTCCACCCCCCCCCCCCACCCTCCTTCTGGTGGGATGTCATGAGATTTTACTCGACCCCTCCTCCTTCCCCCCCTTATCTCACGCGCGCGAGATCTTTCAAAATGCGTATTTTTAAAGTAAATTGGATTTTAAAAAAAAAAACATAATTTGTTAACCCAGTTTTGTCGCAATTTTACACTGATTCTTGCGGACAAAAAAATACGTACTATTTGCCCAAGATCCCCCCCCCCCCCCCCCCTCACTTCCTCACACGTAAGATTGGGTGAGATTCGACTCGACCCACTCGATTTTAGTTTTTTTTTGTCTATCTTCCACTCGAAGTTTTAACGATTAGTCGTTCTATCTCCCTGGAAAGGGGAAAAGAAGACTTGGACAGAACAGTCCACCGTCAAGCTCCGCCACAAACGCGTAAGAGGCCAACACCTTAACCGCAAGATAGCCAGGAGTATTACCCAGCGGGCTTACACTCACGCCCTTACTTTCAGTTGCGACCAGATTACTCCAGTCTCTCGATTGGTTAAGAGTTCGAGGTCGCTTGCGCGGTCCTCTTCCTTACGAAGCTATGAAATGGTGTATGAAAACGGTATAGTGAAACTGCTTGCAGCACGAACATCGGGCATCCTGGAAAAAGAAACCCAGGGATGTCGCCAAGCAAAAGCCATGATGGAGCAACCACTACAAAAGAAAACCAAGGCCCTCCTACTTGACATAAGCAAGAAGAACCTTAGAACCACTATCGGTCTCCTCACCGGGCACACGACCCTTAGAGCACATCTATTCAACCTTGGCTCGACGAGAGCAAGGACTGCCGAATATGTGGCGAAGAACCTGAAGACAACATATGTATACAAAATATACATCGTTGGTCGCTGCTCAGGCCTCGCCGCAAAAAGACACAGTTTACTGGGACGAGCCATTCTCGAACCTAGGGATCTGCCCAACTTGAAGGTCAGTGATCTACTTGGACTGGTAAGAAGTACCGGGCTACTAGCTGACCACTGACCTAACCACATAGTGGGTAGTTACAAAAGATCTTATAGATCCAGGTGACATCAATGGCTGGAAACAAGCCCCCAACTCCGTTTACTACTACTACTACAAACTAACATGTGAAAAGTACTGATTTCATCTGACTATTAATTGCATAAAAAAATCAATGAGCGCCCTTTCTCGGACAACGGACGAACCCGGTTGGGTGCCACTGCGACACCTCCGACCGCACGGTTCGTTTCTCGGCTTGCCTCGGACGGCTCAGTGCTAATATTTGATTAAAATGCATGGCGGAATTTAAATATTATTAGTGCACCTTGTATATGAGATATACCAACGTGATTTTGGCCCAACAAGGCATACATGCACCAAATTACAAGTCACTAAGTCCAATATTCCGAAGAGGATATATGACTATTGCGCTCCCTATTGAACTGATTTCAACCACAATATTTTCAACTCTTGCCATGACTAAATGATGCCTTTATACCAAATTTCAGCTCAATCGAATTAAGCGTTTGGGCGCTATCGTGAAGGAATATATACTTCAATTTGGACAGACTTCAATCTGGGAATGGTATTTATCGTCTTCTTCTTGCGGTGTCGACTACAACGAGCGAGCCCGTCACCACAGGACGTTTTAACGATTAGTCGTTCTATCGACCTGCAGTGAGCGTAGAAGACTTTGGACAATAACAATCCAACGTCTAGCTACGCCACAACCCGTGAGAGTCCAACGCCTTACCGCGAGTTAGCCAGGAATACACCCGGCGGGCTCGAGATACTCGCGCCCTCACTTCCAATTGTGACCAGATTTCTCCAGTCTCTCGATTGGTTCCGAGTTCGAGGTCGCTTGCGCGGTCCTCTCCCTTACGAAGCGGTGAAACGGAGTACACCGAATCTATCGCGGACCAAGGCGTCCTTTGCCCGGCTCTGAACCGGGATCGGATGGTCAATGGTCATTTCAAGAGCAGTCGCCGTAAGGTACGCAACCACCCCCGCTCTATAGGAAACAATACAGTTCCCAGACTCCCCCGACTGTTAGTCGGAGAGCACAATCGATTGGCTTGCGCCGCACGGTGCGCAGACCGTCCAGGAGCGCCAGGGGTTTGATTCCCAGGGGAAACTGACCGCGGCAAGAGTCCTACCCAGGTTCGCGCCCCGTGCGAGGAGGCCGTCGGATGGGTGTTGACCCGTGAGTGTGACCGACCCTGAACACATGGGTCATCGTGGCCAACACATCATGGGCCCGTTAGCTCCCCATCATTTATTGGTATTTATCGTCTCATGGGGAGCCTCAAAATTGATACTTAAACGTCTTTAAATCATTAAAAATTTCTGTCTGCGAGGCTATGACGTTGTTCTTCCATGGCCAACTGCAATTAAAATGACAACACTTCAAAGATGAAAAGGGTCAATATTTCGGTTAATGAAATATATATGTTTCATATAAAATTATAGTTCTAAACACCATCGATATATCTAAACACCCTTTGTAGAAAGAACGGTTCCTTCTTATTTTACGAGAACACGAAAACCGAATTCTCAAATTCAATAGAGACAGCTGGTGCAACGGAGCGATAGAGAAAGCAGCACTTCCGCGTACGCGGTGAAAAGAGATCGCCAGAATAGGGAGTGCAATGTTCATTACCCAAATTAATCGATTATCTAGCTAGTGCATTCGATCGTTCGTTCGTTAACGTGTCCGGGCCAGGTTATAACACTTTAAGGTGTCAACTGCAATGGGCGGACCTGTCACCCCAGTAGGCGGTGTCGACTACAACGGGCGAACCCGTCACCCAAGGCTGGTATAACGATATGTGGTCATTCTTTCAGACGTGGGATAAGCATAGAAGACTTAGAGACAAGACAAATCTACTGTCTAGCTATGCCAACAAGCCCGTTCGAGGCCAACGCCTTACGGCGAGGCACCGGGAAAGGTACCCAGCGGGTAGCCTCGCAGTTTGGAAGGATACCTCCTACCTCCTGACTGGTTACAAGATCGAGGTCGCTTGCGCGGTCCTCTCCCTTGCGTAGCGGTGAAGAGCCGGGCGGCATCCTTTGCCCGGCTATTCACCCGGGATCGGGTGGCCGAATGGTCGTTTCAAGAGCAGTTGCCTTAAGGTTAACAATTACCCCCGCTCTATAGAAAACAAAACCTTTTCTAGACTACCCCGGTAATCTTTTGGAATGCACAATCGATTGGCTATCGCCACACGGTGCACTAACCATCCAGGAGCGCCCGAAATACGGATTCCCAGAGGAATTGGCCCGCAGGAGAGAACTTCTGCGTGGAGGCTACCGGATGGGCGCTGACCTGTGAGTTAGGCCGACTCTAACACAGGGGTCATAATAACCCAATGTTTTCCTACCCGGGCTCGCACGTCTTCCAGGAGGCTATGGGATAACCATAGCCTCCTGGATAATTGAGCTGGGATAACCAGTTAGTGCAACTGTCTCGGTACGAGGTCTCGGAATTTGGTTTACGTAATTAGAGAATTAATCACTGTCCTGTCAAAAAATACCATAAATATGGTTTATATAGTCATATGTCAGGGTTTATGGGTGCACGGAATAGTAGCTTGGGGAGCATGTACAAAATTAGCATTGGATCTTCTAGTGAAATCCCAAAGCTTTGGCTAAGAGGAAATTAATAGAGATCCGCAAGATATACTCGTAATCCAAGACAGTAAGGTGCTAGATATAGGCCAGCTGTTTGTAAAACAGTCACTCGTGTTTTTCCATCGAACCCTAGATGAACGATCACTAAGCCAGCAACACAGATCGACTACAGCATCTGCAGGCCTTAAGTACGCCGTTTCCCGAGTTCAATTCTTCGTTAACAAAGACAACTATACTATATACCACCCAACTTCATACCATTACCAAGTATGACATTTCATGTACGAGTGAGAAGCAGTTCTCCCTTAAGTCGATTGCTAACACATTTAGCGACTGCTTTTGGGACGTACTGATGGTCATAGCAAAGCATCTTTCTTTTGTACCACCGAGTCCACAGACGAACTCCATTTGTGCCCATTCGAATGATTTAAATAAAGTGTCATTAATGGCTGCAGCCTTGCTGTTCATGGGGAACAAATAGAGTTGTCAACTACAACGGGCGAACCCGTCACCTCTCGAAGTTTTAACGATTAGTCGTTCTCCCGTGAAGTGAGCGCAGAAGATTTGGACAAAACAGTCCACCGTCAAGCTCCGCCACATGTCCGTAAGAGGCCAACGCCTTAACCGCGAGATAACCAGGTGTGTTACACAGCGGGCTTACACTCACGCCCTTACTTACAATTGCTACCAGATTACTCCGGTCTTTCGATTGGTTACGAGTTCGAGGTCGCTTGCGCGGTCCTACCCCTTACGAAGCGGTGAAACGGTGTATACCGAATCTATCGCGGACCACGGCATCCTTTGCCCGGCTGTTCACCCAGGATCGGGTAGCCAATGGTCGTTTCATGAGCAGTCGCCGTAAGGTCCGCAACCACCCCCTCTTTATATGAAACAGTACTGCTTCCAGACTCCCTCGACTGTTAGTCAGAGTGCACAGTCTATTGGCTTACGCCGCACGGTTCGCAGACCGTCCAGGAGCGCCAGAAGGTTGATTCCTAGGGGAAACTAGCCCTAACGCCAGAGTCCTGCCTGGGCTCGCACTTTATGCGTGGAGGCCGCCGAATGGGTGTTGACCCGTGAGTGTGACCAACACTGAACAGAATAGGTATTCGTGGCCAACTCAGCAAGGCTCGCCCAGGCAGTCCATAGATTTCTGATTAATATTAGCGAATCAGGGTAAGGTCTGGTTCTAGCTGTAAGGTCTGCTAGGATCACTACTACTGTGGCTAGCCCTGTAGGAATGGTAATTTCTCTCGCACTCGTGATATTCTCCATCCCCTAGTTTAAGTAGAAGTTCGGAGCGAAAACAACACTAAAACATCACTCGTCGAAAAGACCCTCATGTTTTTCGTAAGGGAAAGTTTCACAATGAGAGGCCATAGCAGAAATAAACAAATACCTTTCGAAATATTTTAAAATTAAAGATTTTTCCCGAATTCACTTTTCTAGCATTCTTCCCCTTTTTCCTGTTTCTCTTTAGAAGTCCACTAAGAAAACGTCCTGAATTTAATTTCTAGGCATTTATATGGGGAATTTTTAAATAAAACCAAAGTTTTATTTTATTGAATTTAACCCCTCAAATGAATGGCGATTAGCTCGGGTTGCCTACGGCAAAATGTATATAAATTTATATTTACATTTACATTTACATTTACATAGAGCGGGGTTTACTATAGAGCTATAGCATTACTATAGAGCGGATTACTATAAAGCGGCGCACATTTACATTTATATTTACATTTATATAAATTTATATACATTTTGTATACATTTTGCCAAGGCATCCCTTAAGGGACAAATATAAACAAAACTTTAAAGCAAATTTTATATTTTCCCTTTTTAACTCCGAATATTTATTCCCTTAGGGTTAAATATTGAAAATAGGCCAAATACGTAAACTAAAAATAGAATATTTCCTCGAATTTCACTTTTGTAGCGTAATAACATATTGTTTTACCCTTTTTCACCCTTTTAGGGATTGAATTTTGATGGATCTCTAAAAACATATTACCTAATTTGAAAAGACCCGTTCTTTCCATAAAATTTGCTTTTCTAGCTTAAATGTAAATATTTTCTTCTTTATCTAAAGTTGCTTAGGGGCTGTCCACATATTACGTATTCACGTTTTTTGAATTTTCGACCTCCCTCCCTCGCCCTTGTCACAGACGTAATCGGCGGCCTCACTCCCTCCCCCCCCCCCCCCCTCCGAGATCAACCGCATTTGCGGAAAATGAGAAGAATCGTGAACCCAGTGTTTGAAGACGGTAATTGTGTAACGGACCTTAAGTCCATTACATGCGATCAACAATTGCATCGATTTCCAGTGAAATACACAGACACAATTCAGCTATTATTTTAACCCGTGCAGCCATGAATCAGCACGATGAAACAATACTTTTACTCGGAATATTTTGGATTGCATCATTTATCGGCCTATATAAACCGCCGAAAAAGAAACCAAAAAAATTATTCCCTGAGTGATCACCTTCCCCCAAGGTTGCGACGGCATAATAATATTCGGTACCCTTCTCACGAGGTGTGTCAAGGAATCCGGCTCCTTGGTTACCTTTCCTTATCTTTTCCAGTCACGAAGCATCAGTCTGCCAACCCACAGTCTCGAGCCGTGCCCAGTACAAGATACTAGGAGCACACATACAATCCTCATCCATATATCCTCGTAACCGCAGTCGCGCATCTATACACTCGCGTCAACGTAAACCGTTCGGGAAGCGTTATAACTGGCAATATCAAACCTTCGATCAATAAATTCCTTCTACTTCATTCAAAACCGCCTTTCAATACGGAGATAACTCGTAAGCTGATACCACCCCCTCACACCGCACAACTTGGAGTCTAGTGAGGGGTGGTCCCTCACAAGTTGAAAAAAATCATTTGAGAATGATTTTAAAATGTACCTTATTAATTCAAAGTAATTACAAAATCTCAAACTCTTTGGTTTATTTTACAGATCCCAATCTACAGACCGCAGTGGCTGTAAAAACGGTATTTAAAAAATATATTTAAGAATGCATTTAAAAATGCACATTTAATGTGCAGGTTTAGATTAGGGGTTAGATCCAATCCCAACCCCTCCCCCTCGGTGAGTACGTAACGTAATATGTGAACGGCCCCTTAGTTGCTTGTACTGATTTACCCCCTTGAAGGATGCCGGTTAATTACAACTCACCTGTATACTAGTATATAGGTATAAACTCATTTTTCCTCATTGATATTTTTATTGTTAACAGATTCCATTTTTCGTAAAAATATTCAATATCGTGTAGGTCAGTCCTTATCGGGTATGTAATCATAAATTTATTTAAATAAATAATTATTAAATTATGTTTGAATAAGATATGAACAAGATTTACTTAACTAATGCATGTATAGCCTAATAAATAAAATATATGTTTGAATAAGATTTACTTAGCTAATACAAGTATAGCCAAATAAATAAGCATAAAAGGAGAAAGTGACCTAAATGTAATTGACAATTGGCTGAATAGCAAGTCATTGAAACTTAACATGTCTAAAAAATATTATATACGGCATTTAAAGGTAAAACTGTACTATATTTTATAAAACTGTACCTACTATAGATTCATTCTTATCGACGATGTACCTTTGCAAAAAAACACAATATCTTTGCCTTAACAAAAGCATTTCCTTCTCTAACGGTGTATTCAAATTTGTAAAACTAAAGAAAAAGTAGGTTTCATAGACTAAAAATAATTTTCATAGCATTTCATATATTTTTTAAAATTTTATAATGTTTATTGTAACACCGATCCTTGTGTGGCGACGGTATCAAAACACTTATAAGTGACTCGTATCAACAACACAATGTTTTTGAAGAGCTTGTTCTCCTAGAGCATTTCCTCTCCTAGAGCATGTTCCTCTCCTAGAGCATGTTCTCCTAGAGCTTGTTCTCCTAGAGCGGAAGATCATTTGGAACGTTATGAGATTAACCTTTGGCGTAACATTTGAAACCCTTCCAGAGAGTAAACTCCCTTTATTGAGGGTGTATTTACAGGACTGGCAATGAATCTCTTATGGTTTACGTGCTAAGTTCATTTAGTTGTTTTGGACTACCCTGAACATCCTAATATATTATAAATACATACAAGAAAGTAATTTGTTTTGTTTGTTTGTTTGTTTCTACTGTTTCTTGTGAAATTTCTCAATGGGCGGGTTTATTATCATACGACAATCTCTTACAACCAACCCTAATATGAAGTGTTTATATGTATGTGTGCATGTAACATGTGTGTAAGTGTGTGTCTTGTTATGGCATTCGACCGACAGTATTGAAAATGCAATTCCGTTAATATTATCCCAATGGAAAATGGTGACCCAGCCGGGAATCGAACCCGGATCCTTACAATGTAAGATCAGGCGACCTAACCTAACGCATGGGCCGAAGTTTGACAACCCTTTCGGTTTCCTACCTGCCTGTTTTAATTATTTCAATTTTCATTTAAGTACTGTCAAATATTACTATGTATCCGTCCATAACAATATCGAAAATCCATCGATATCGATAGTGAGGCGTGGCCGGGGATAGCGATCTCTATATCTTGTGCGAGGGCGAAAAGTGATGTGCTGTCGTGCTCGCACGTTTTACGACTCCGAATGTCAGGAGCGATTGTGACCACTATAGAAAGTTATACAATTTCTCTAGCAATACACAATATCGACCAAGTATAATATAACAATTTCTTAGGTAAATCTGAGGTGGGACGAATACAGGGTGTTTGGCAGAAAAACCGACACAATTTTTTGAGGGATTAGGAAGGTAATTTGCTACCTTTCACCTACAGACCCTATGTCCTTATTGTCACGGAAAATGTGAAGAATCGTGAAGCCAGCGTTTGTAAAGTGCTTTAAATAATTTACTGTATTAATTTAAAGTCATTACAAAATCTCAAACTCTTTGGTTTATTTTACAAATCCCAATCTTCAGACCGCAGCGCTTCCAGGAACAGGCCCGGGCGACTCAATCACAGACGAGCGCGTAGAGTATCTACGCACATGGCGCGTGCTGGAAGGGGGGGGGGGGATCTTCGGCGTGGCACTGTGGTAATTTCGTACAGGCTTAGATAAAAAAAAATGCGTTACGGTCACCACGTTACGGTAAACTTGATTACGTAATCAGGACAATGCAGTTTTTTCAATGCAAATCA
Organism: Micropterix aruncella; assembly: GCA_944548615.1. NCBI lineage: Eukaryota > Metazoa > Arthropoda > Insecta > Lepidoptera > Micropterigidae > Micropterix > Micropterix aruncella. The sequence continues at coordinate 17,033,314 of OX155975.1, read as the reverse complement.
GCAATCCGATCGCGTAAGACATCTATGCCAATTCCATTTGCGAGTTTTTTTATAACTTTCTCATACGCAGTGATAGGTAAGTATCGTAATCGTATATTTTAAAATAGCTGACTCATGCCCATTTCGTTGGGCGGTAACACTTTTTACCTGTGATGAAATTATGAGTGTGGTTCGGTTAGTACTGAGTGCTATGATTTATTTCGGGACTGCCAAAAGAAGGGTTATATTTTGACTGCATATGTATGTATGTATTTGCATGCCAATTTAATAATAATAATAATAAACTCTTTACTTGCACTTAATTGTTATACAAAAAGGAGAGCTTATTGCCAAATGGCATTATCTTACAACTAACCTAAACTCAGTGGTACATGCGCGCATTGTGAAAATAAAGATTATTGCATAATATACAGACCGTTTGCATAACATACAGACAACTGGAAGAATTTAAAACTAAGAATGCCCCAGGAGAGGAAATCGGGAGAGGAAGAGGAGAGAAAGGGAAGAACTGGTTACTTCTTAAAACGGTAGTTATCCTTACGGTGAGTCTTAAACGATGGTAAAGAAGGCGAGTTTCGTATGTTTGCTGGGAGATCGTTCCAGAGTCTTGCACCATGGACACAGAAAGAAGAGGGATAGAAATCACTATTATGACTCGGAATTTTTAGTAAACTGTCAGAGGCTGACCGAAGTCCGAGACCGTGGGAACTTAGTGGCTCAAAAAGCTCGTGGAGATAGGATGGTGTTAACTGGGAGAATACACGATATAGGAGAGCAAGTATATGAACATCAATCAAAACCCTTAATCAAAACCATCTATTATGCTTTAGTCAATAGTATACTATCATATGGGATCATCGGATGGGGTGGCGCATCACTTTCAGCTCTAGATCCCTTGAGTCAATAATTAGGGTAATCAATAAAAAGCCTTAGGTTCTCCAGCGACCGCTTATTTAAAGAGTTCCAAGTACTAGACATACGCCAATAATATGTGAAAGTATCAACAATATTTTATTACACCCACACAGAGCGGCATATTATTAAATCTCACATTACCAGAACACGCGCAGTTACAGCCATGCAACATGATGTTCCCCCTAAATTCGCCCAACGACATTTTTCTTTTCTAGCTGTCCGACTACACAATAGAATACATTCGGAATTAAAAGTGAAGTTAGATACCATACGAGGAAGAAAAATTATGACGGAATGGTTGATTGAGCTAGGAAGGAACGAAACGGAGAAATTGGTTAATTAGAGTGCTGTATAAGAATACCTAACTACATAAAATTACTTTTTTTAGGTATATATTATATATATATATTTATATTTGATAAGGTTTTGTAAATAATCCGTTCATAGGATGATGATTCGCAGTAAAATAAAATTAGTATAAGCTACTTGAACAGCAGCGAAGGAAATCCCAGCTTGGATTGGGAAACGCTTATGTTTGAATGAGATATACTTACGGATGTGCACGACTTTCGATTGTGCATGTTAGTTTATGGGTCCCTTTACCGTCGACGAACGATCACTCATCATCCATATATCTCAAAAATCGAGCTTTTCCTTTTGCAACACAAAATGCCTCCAATTGAGGCGAATTAAAGCGAAAAAACTAAAATAAAACACTTTGATCACATCGGCAAAGGCCGTTTCATAAATGGAGGATGACGTTTCGAAATAATTCAAAATTTCGGACGTTTCCAACATTTAAAATATGACATTATTAGGCTGCGTTAGTTATCAACGAGCCATTAAATCGAAATAAAAATATAAAACCTCCAATGCACAATGAAATGAAAGAAGATACTTCGATCTTAATTTCTGGCAGAGAAGTTTATACTAAAGACTATATAATAATATCAAAATAAGGTAAACTTGTATAAAATTGTATAACATTTTTAAATTAATAGATGTTTTAAATAATATAAAAAATTTTAAATTAATAGATGTATAGTACACTAGCTGACCCGTGCCCACTTCGTTGGGTGGTAAAACTTTTTACTTGTGATGAAATTATGAGTGTGGTTTGGTTAGTACTGAGTGCTATGATTTATTTCCTGACTGCCAAAAGAAGGGTTATATTTTTACATACTTATGTCGTATTATCTCTTTAACTATTTATGCAGTAAAAGGGAAAAGTCTTTTGTTTTAAACACTTGAGACGATAAATTTACTTATTTTGAAAAGAATTCATAATTGTTGATTATATGACCAATAAACATGACCTAACGATTTAAATTATTTTTTAAAATATAAAATACTACTTTTTGTGACTTAAATATAAAAGTTAGACATATGCTGTCGCTGACTTTTTTGTAGGAGTTTATAAAAGAGTTTAATATTTCTGCGAAACTTATCATAACAAATATTGGCGAATAGTCTAATGTAATTACTAGATTAGTATAAAGTAAATTTATAATAATATTATTATTAGCATAGTTTTGTTTCATCCTAATTGCCTTTTATATTTATGTGTATAAATAGGGGTTTTAAAAATCTTATGGCCAGTCGAACGCCAGGTGACAATCGTAAATGGTTTCTCTAGCAGTTATATTAGTGCTGACGCTTTGTGTAGCGGTGAGTTATTTTTAAAAATAAAATTATGGAGATAGGAAATAACTTGGGTTGTCGACTACAGTGGGCGAGCCCGTCACCTTAGGAAGTTTTAACGATTAGTCGTTCTATCTCCCTGGAAGTGAACGTAGAAGACTTGGGGACGAAACAGTCCACCGTCTAGCTACGCCACAAGCCCCTAAGAGGCCAACGCCTTAACCGCGAGATAGCCAGGAATGTTACCTGGCGGGCCGACACTCACGCCCTTACTACCAATTGTGACCAGATTACTCCGGTGTCTCGATTGGTTACGAGTTCGAGGTCGCTTGCGCGGTCATCTCCATTACGAAGCGGTAAAACGGTGTATACCGAATCTATCGCGGACCACAGCGTCGTTTGCCGGCTGTTCACCCAGGATCGGGTGGGCGATGGTCGTTTCAAGAGCAGTCGCCGTAAGGTCCGCAACCACCCCCGCTCTATAGGAAACAGTACTGCTTCCAGACTCGCCAGATATATTTTTTTTATATTTAATTATTTTTTTTAAATACTACATTTTGTGACTTAAATATAAAAGTTAGACATATGCTGTCGCTGACTTTTTTGTAGGCATTATCAAGCTCTACAACTTTTTTCTAGAACTTAATCACAAATCGCTCATCGTTAAGGCAGCGTTAGTTAGAAACGTTTTCGTTCGACCGTTTATTCTCCGACTTACTTTGCAAATCCGACTACCACGAAAAAGGTTTTTCATTTTTCGGATTAATATATAGCCTATGACACTCACAAATAACGTAGCTTTCTATTGGTAAAACAATTTTCAAAATCGGTTCAGTGGATCCAGAGATTACTTCCTACAACGTCACAAACTTTACCTCTTTATAATATTAGTATAGATTAGTGAATATCAAAATGCGATGCGTGGTTTAGAAGAATTAGCTGAGAAACAGACATAGCAGACAGTGACGTTCTTTTATGCTATTTAGTGATTCGTATCCAAGTAGCAACTTTACCCCTCTTTCACGTGTCACAATATACTAAGGTAGCAACATAATAATTACTCTGAGCTCGCTGCCTTGGAACAAGTCCTGACACTTACTTGGGCAGCAGCAGTACATACATGCTTAATACTGTATCGACCGTGTATAATTATATTTTTTTATAATAATAATACATGTTTATTATTATAACAGACAAAAATTTTACCAAAAAAAACGATTCCAAAATTTATTATAAGCGCAGTAGCCACGTCATAGTGAAACTTAGACCGGACTATTATAATTGAATGCGTATACAAAATTTTGTGCCTGTGCTGTTAACCGTTGATGAGTTCCCCGTTGTAAGCCAACCCTGGGTACCGCAGTCCTGTCTTGGTGAAACTTAGAACGGGCTGTCGTAATTGAATACATATACAAAATTTCGTGTCTGTGCTGATGGCCGTTAAGAATCCCATCGACGGGATCCAATCCTGGGTGCAGCAGCCGTGTCATGGTGAAACTTAAAACGGGCTATCATAACTGAATGCGAATACAAAATTTATTGTCTGTGCTGTTGACCGTTGAGGAGTCCCCTCGTCGGGAGCCAGCACTGGGTGTAGAATCAGGTCATACTTACCATAAAAAATGCATTATCGTCGGAACTGAACCAAAATGTACATTTTCAACTTCATATGATAATATTTGAGGAGTTCTTTCAATTCCCCATGTGTCCCACCATCATTAGAACACGATTTTGATAAAACTGGACCAATCTTGAAGTATGTATATCCCTTTTCAAATAAAAACGGAATTTTCCAAATCGGTTCATAATTGACGAAGTTCTGAGGCAACAATATTTTTTTTAAAATACAACCGAATTAATAACCTCCTCCTTTTTTGAAAATGGTTAAAAAATATTAGTGATACGTGCTTTGTAAATCCGTTCTTTATTTAAAGAGTTTTTATTTTATTTTAATACTCAAATGTATTATTAGTTATTCTTGTTAGTTATTCTTGAAATTTGTTACTTTCACATTCATCGATTCGTTCATTGATGAACTACAATGTGGTTCGAACAAACTAACTGAAAGGACTGAATTATATTAATTTTGTTACTTTTAGGTCAATATCGTGATATCCCAGGATGATCCGAATGGCGGGTCAGGAGGAAATCACGGGAATGGAAACGGGGGAAATGGAAATAGGGGAAATGGCAATGGGGGAAATGGCAATGGGGGAAATGGCAATGGGGGAAATCGCAATGGGGGAAATGGCAATAGGAGAAATGGTAATGGGGGAAATGGAAATGGAAATGGAAATGGAAATGAGGGAAGCGAAAATTGGAAACCGAATAGACCTCGCTGTAAAGGGACCCTTGACAGCTGTAGGAATTGCACTACTACACTTTGTTGCGAGGTATGTTTTTTTTAAATAACTGTTTTTATTCTTATATTGTAAACTCAGCAATATTTTTTTTTCAGTTTGGACGTTTAGTTCCAAAAAAGTGCCAAGATTCTTCACGTCCCTGGTGTAATGGTGGAAAATGCTCAGCTGAGCCGACGCCAGATTGTATCATTCAAATTACTTCTGTTACGCCCGAGTAGACTTTTAATCATAAAAAGTCGTAGATTGCGAACCCGAAGTTATGTGATCATAATTTGATAAATGTATGCGACTATTTATAAAATATGCGACTATTTATAAAATTCTAATTTCCTATTTTTATTCGCTTTGGTTCTTGCTGTTGGTTTGTTTATCTTAAAGACTTGCTTTACGAAATCGTAAAGTGATAAGCCTGTTTGTACTAATTTTAAATGTAATTTAAGTGTTTCTTTGTCTTTGTTAGTGTTTTTAGTACAATAAAGTATTTTATTCTTTCTCTTTTTCTTTCTTTCTCTTGCGCCTACATATGCATTTTATGTGTTGTAACATTGCCGAGATACCGAAGGCAATGGTTGTAATCATCGGTATATTATCCCTAGATTTGGCGCTCAAAAATGACCGCTTCAAAACCACTACTGATAGCCGGCCACTACCGATGGTCGCAGTCCGCTGCCAGACAGCCGACCGTTTCCTGAGAGCTACCGCGAAGAATATTGGCGCGCTGTTCTCTCGCATACTGTTCAATTTATTGCTCTCTCTCTGTCACATGATTTACGAGCAAAGGGTATGTGGAACCAACTTATTTGTATCTGAGGGCATATCTAGCTGATATATCTATGATTGTTATAGGGAAAGGACAAATATCTAGCCACCTTGAGCGGGCGAGACTAAGCGACTCAAGTGGTCCAAACTTTAAATTATTCACTCAAACTAAAACTATCATTCACAAGATCATAAAAGCTTCTATTGTGCCACTAGAGCCTAGACGTGCCACAAGACGTGCCACTAGTGACTACGTTGCAGTTCCCCGAAGAAGTACATCATTTGGCCAAAGAAATTTCACTTATCTAGGTCCTAGGATATATAACATCCTACCTGCAGGTATAAAGATTAGCCCGAGCATTCCAATTTTTAAGAAACAACTGGTGTCGTGGATGCTTGGGCCAGGAAGGTACAGAATACACCAAGAACTCTCAACTATCTAGCTTTGTTTGGCTGCACTTTGTGACTATTTCTATTATTTTAATTTTTCTTTGTGACTATTTAATTTTTTTAGAAACTTTACTATTAATGGTATTATAATTTTATTGTGACTTTTTATTTATATGTGTATTTAATTATCTTTTTACTTCAATGTTTTATTTTATTATAATTATATATTTACATATTTTATTTTTATGCATATTTACATATACTTAATTCAATGTTTTTTTTCCATTTTCGCTTTTTTTCTTTTTGTTTAAACTACTTTTTTTTTCTTTTGATTATGTTTTGTTTTAAAACTAGTATTTGTTTAATATGTCTGCCCTAGAACAAGTGTTCATACTTAGTTGGGCGACATGGGACCGATCTTCACTATAAGCGTGACACAACTTGCTGTGGGTTTTAGTGCAGTGTAGATATTAAATATAATTTGTTACGCTTGTCGCTTATTATGTGCATTGCTTTAAATAAATAAATAAAATAAAATAAATTCCTTAAATACTTTGCATACCTCGACTCTAACAAATAATATCAACAATCAACAATTCAACGAATAATAATTCATTAATATTAACGAGCACACAATCGAACAAAATATCGCCATTACCAGAAGATGATCGTTCATAGGCCAAAATAAAGTAAAACTATTTTCATAGATATATACGTTGACGATTACTACGTTTATGTATTTAAGATTAAGACCTTACTGCCATACTGTCGAAAAATGAGATTACTTTATCCGGAAAATATGCTTTAAATTGAGGAATCCAAGTGGAAAAAAATGTGGTTTTATAAAAAAAACCGTTCGACGGTTGCGGGCGGCATATCTAATTTTGCGACTACCAATTAATTCAGACGGTAACATTTCTCGCAAGAATTCTGTCTGACCTAATTTATAACACAATTAATCAGAATTCATAAACGTGTCTTTCGCGCTCAGCATTTTTCAAACGTTTCTTTCAATATACGAATACAGCCTGACGTCAATCTGAACTTTTCAACGTCAAAATGTTGGCTTTATAAACCGCAATGTTTCATATATAAAATCACTCTCGATCACACCACGTCACTCATCGGTAAGCGTCTCTGCATAATTAATTAAATAAATAATAAATTATTCAATACTAATGTTTGTGTTTCTCTACTCTCTTGTCCGCTGAGGTATAAATCGATGTAAGATTGGAAGCCTGGTTTCCGCACACCATCAGAAAGAGCGACCAGGCACTCGTCTAATGTTATCTTTATTTAAATAAAAGCCTACTAATAATTTATGTAAATCCAAAGACGTTCAGGTTAGAATATTTAGGCGTTTAAAGAGTGGACGACATGAATCTCTGCTATCTGCTTTTGAATTATTCGGATTGCTTGCTTTTGTAAAATAATCTGGGATTTTGCAGTCAAAACAATTTCCCCAGCAGGTTAAACCATATCTTAATATTGACTCAAAATAACTATAGTACACAGTTTTAGTTTGACTTTCATCCAGAATACGTCGCAAGATTCTTAATGCATAGCACGCGCCCGCAAGTTTGCTTGCCAGATTTTCACAATGTTCTTTGCTATCTATTGTTATTCCCAAAAAAATTGTTTCGACTACTTGTTTGACTTGGTATACACTATTGTAATGTCTAAGTCAGTTGACCAAAGAGCGTTTGAGAATGTTATATAGACAGTTTTTTTTTGTTATTTAATACCAGCCTATTGCTCGTGAACAATGAATGAAGTAACTTGAGTGTGGCATCAGCAGTTTTAGCAACAACCTCTCTGAATTTATTTTAAATCACAATATTTGTGTCGTTAGCAAACTTAGTTATATACGACATTTCCATAGTAGTGGCTAGGTCGTTTATGTAATTTAAAAATAAAATGGCCCAAAGACAGAGCCTTGCGGTACGCCACAATTAACATTAAGGTGCAAAGAATAAACGGTTTTTAAATATCCTCTAACTTCTACTATTTTACTTCTCACTTTTAAGTAAGAACTGAATCATTGTTTTAAATTCTCCTTATACCATAAAACTCAAACTTTTTAAATAAGATATTGTGTTCGATGCAATCAAACGCCTTGGACAGGTCGCAGAATATAGCCAATGTGTTATTACAAAATGAAAAATTACGGCTAATCAGATTGTCAACATCAACGATTGCTGCTTCCGTTGACATTTTCTTTCTATATCCAAACTGCCTGTTACTTAAAGTATTATATTTATCTAAAAACCTTATCAGTCTGCGTTTCATAACGGTTTCGAATATTTTGGATCAGAGTGGAATTGGCCGGTAGTTAGCTTCATTTATTTTATTTCCCTTTTTATATACCTAAGGGTATTTATTACTTTGGAGACATTTAATTCATTAGGAAAAGTTCCGATATTAAAACAAATATGTATTAATTGCGTAATAGGTTTTTTTAACGTATAATGTTGTTTATTTTATTAATTTAAACAGAATTTCGTCAAGGCCAGTAAAATTAGTATTTTTCAAGGTTTTGCTGTTTAACGTTTACTGTAAGGTTTAAGGTTTAACCCACCCTAATATGGATACCGGGTCACCAAGGCATACCCGGAAACGAAGAGGCCGACAGACTGGCAAAACTGGGCACACTGGAATGCCCAGTGGAGCCAGCTGTAGGGGTCCCCTTCGCTACAGGTAAGAAAATCATCAGGGACTGCTTGGAGCAGGAACATCAGGCTTCCTGGAAACAGAGTCAGAGATGTCGCCAGGCAAAAGCCATGATGGAGCAACCACTACAGAAGAAAACCAAGGCCCTACTTGACATGAGCAAGAAGAACCTTAGAACCACTATCGGTCTCCTCACCGGACACACGACCCTTAGAGCTCATCTATTCAACCTTGGTTTGACTCAGAGCAAGGATTGCCGAATATGTGGCGAGGAACCTGAAGACAGCATACACATTGTTGGTCGCTGTCCAGGGCTCGCCGCCAAAAGACACAGTTTACTGGGACGAGATCATTTTTATCAAAATCCTGTTCTGATGATGGGATCCATGAGGAATTGAGGGAACTCCTCAAATATTAAAATAAGAAGTTGAAAATGTATATGTTGGTTCAGTTATGATGACATTGCATTATTTTAAGGTAATTCTTCACCCAAGGTTGGCTCCCGACGAGGGGACTCCTCAACGGTCAACAGCACAGACACGAAAATTTGTATATGCATTCAATTACGACAGCCCGTTCTTAGTTTTTCCATGAAATGGCTGCTGCACTTATTGAAATAATTGAAGTCGGTTTTTTTTATTAAAATTAAAATTGTTAAAAATAAATTGTAGAGAGAGAGAGAGAGAGAGAGAGAGAGAGAGAGAGAGAGAGAGAGAGAGAGAGAGAGAGAGAGAGAGAGAGAGAGCGAGCAATAAATTGAACAGTATGCGAGAGAATAGCACGCCAATATTCTTGGCGGGATCGCTCACACCAGAAAGGGTCGGCTGAAAGACGAAACTCACGAAATCGACTACAACCAAACTACTGCTTGCCGGCTTTCAGTAGTGGTTTTCAAGTGGTCATTTTCGAGCGCGAAAGGCCCATCTAGGGCTCATATATCGATGAGTATGACCGTTTTATGTATTTCCGTTGTTCGATTGAAATAAATAATGTACTCGATTATAGTAGCAACGAACACCCTCCCTAGCGACTCATTCAATACGTTCTACAGCACACGCGCTCTCGATCGCTCCCATTCACGCATCTTTCTCCTTTCCGTTTGATGCCATTATTGCATTCCCGATCATTCGGCAGTCTGCGTCCGCTGCGACTGCACGCGTACCGCGCCGACCGCTTTCGACACGAGTTCGAAGCCGAGACAACGTCAGAAGAAAAAGTGTGTGCACCGTTTGCCCAATCTCTCTCGAGGTGTCTTTTGGAAAACATTCAAGAGAAAGGTGAACTTCGTGCGCCGACACCGTGAGAAAGATCGCCGAGGAGACAATTGAATTGCTGAGGAAGTAACCGCTCTAATATGGTGAGTATTATTATATGGTACTTCGTCGTCTTGTACTCGAAAAGTCTAGCAGCTCTCGAAGCTCTGCACAGGTATGTTTTTACACGACTGCCCAACAAAAAAATAGTGTGATGTATTCAGAGTTCATCTATGTATGTTTTCCGTTTCTTTATTCCACTATAACTTCTAAACGCTCCAACCGATTTAGATGTATATGGTATTGTTAGAATCATTATGTCATCCCGGGTGTTATAGGATACATTAACTGTCCAAATATCAAGTAAATAGTTGTCTAAATATCCAAATCTCCAAATGTCAATAAATTAAGATAAATATATCGTGTGATTGATATCATTAAGTCGATGTCTCAAAACTATTCAGGCCTCGCGACTCGCGGTTAACCCTCAGTTTGACTGCGATATCGCAGTCGCGGGGCCTGAAGGGCAACCAATAAAAGTGGTTGACCATCAACAGCTGATTTTGACGCAAGACCTAATTTGTCAAATCGTATGCAAGATGAGTTGCATACTGACTGGTATTGGTTTATATCATCATCGCCATGAGCGCTACAACTACACAACTACTCTATCAATAGCATTACACTAACAAGTAAATATATATTAACAACAAAAAAACGACTACCGTTACAGAAAAAGGAGTATTGTATTTATAATTATTGTTATTAGGGTTTTTTTATAAAATGCTTTATGTATTTATCCATAAATAATAGATATATTTATGTTTCCGTAATGTACCCAATCAGACCTTTCATTTGACACTAAGCACTATTTATATATGTTAATGAATTGACATTTGGACATTTAGGCAACTACTTACTAGATATGTTGACAGTTAATACACCCTATGACACTCGGGATGGCATAAAGATTCTAACAATACCTCACGCGTCTAAATTGGTTAAATCGTTTAGAAGTTATGGTGGAATAAAGAAACGGAAAACATACATAGGTGAATCGTGAACACATTACACTCCTTTTTTGCTGGGAAGTCCTGTAAATAGAGCCGACCATATCAGAAACCTAGGAGTTATCTTGGATGGCAAATATTAATTTCTTCACCACTTTAAGGGATTTGTTGAAGAAGCATATCTTGGTTTCGCCTTCAGAAGCCATTGCTACATTCGAAATCCATATGATTCGTCTATACATTTACATTTCCATTTTCGTCGTGTCCAATTGATGGCTAAAGACCGCTCTTGGACGTGTCAAAATAATTGGGTTATGTAGTAAAATGTCGAAATATCGGATCTGTCGAAATAACGAAATGTCGAAATATTCAATCCAAATATCGAAAAATGCAAAAAACCATAATTAAAATAAGTGTAATAAAAAAATGGCAAATCTGTATACAAAATAAAATGAAATAATAAAATTTCCAAATAATAGTAATTAATAGAAATAGTCAAGTTATAGAAATAAATGTCATTATCAAATTAAAAATAAATGTATATTAAAATATATCAAATTAATATATATTAATATAATTAAATTAATATATAATAATATAATTAAAATAATTATATTAATATATATTAATATAATTATAATTAAAATTAATATATATATATATTAATATAATTAAAAAAATATCAAATTAATATAATACAAAAGCGGTAATTTACAGAAATATGCGTTAAGATTAACCTCAAAACTATAATTACTTCAATTCTAAAAAAGTTTTCTCGTAATTAATAATAATTGGTTTCGTTGTATCATCTTTACGTATAAACACTTTTCCAGAATTAATCCAAACATATTTATAATTATTTTCTCTGGCAAAAGCTTTAGCCCGACCTAGCAAGAATTTTGTTCGATGAGTGATATTTTCAGACACGTATATAGGTGTAGCGTTGCCGAAGATCCCTATGTCTTTTGTATTCAATTTTCTGCTATTGACCTTACATTGTTTATTATGAGTTTTTACTGCCTTACATTCGAAAAGATACGTAGTAAAATTATTCATCGTAATATTCAAATTGTCAGTAAAATGTTAAATAATCAAATTAAATCTGCGTTATGCATTTTAAACTAAAAGTACAGATATAAGACCATATAAAATAATCAGACAATAACATCTCCTTGATGTTTTTTTTAATTTTATGTCCTCCAGCTGTTTAAATTTTGTAGGGAGTGGATTATATAATTTAATGATTATAGAATTTAATACATCGTTAATTAGACCAGTTCTGGAGTATGAATCGTAATTTGGAATCCACTTTACAAAGTTCACACCGAACGAATTGAATGAGTTCAAAAGAAATTCACTCGCATGCTGTCGAAGAAATGAGGCCTCATAAATATTCTGAGAGGTTATTCAGAGCAGCTTTCGGACTTCAACCTCACTGATTTAAAAACACGCAGGACCATTAACGATATAACGTGTCTCAATAAGCTTTTACACAATCGACTAGACAGCCCAGCAAGTCTAGCAAACGTTCAATTTCGTGTGCCACCGCCACTAACTTTTCTGTTGTCGCTTGCAACAGCTTCTCTTCGAATGACTTATCACCAGAATGAGTCGTGTTTTGATACTGCTTGTAAAGGATTAGTCCCTGAACCTTGCTGTGGCGTAACAAAAAGCCTTGCAAACCTAATTCTCAAACAAATATGTTTAGAACAATCCGTCAACCATTGGAACAACACGCCAGGGTTGAATCAATCCAAAGGGCTAATTAAGGCCTACGACCCTAAGACGGCCCGTGAGGCCTTATCGCTAAATAGGAAAAATCTACGCATACTGGTGAGGGCGCTCACGGGGCATTGTGGCCTCAACAAACACATGTTCAACCTCAAGCTCCGAGACATAAAAATGTGCAGGTTCTGCCGAGGGGCCGAGGAAACTCCTCTGGACCTCATGTGCGAGTGTGGCCCGCTGATGCGTAAAAGATACATCCACTTGGGTGGTCATTACCTCCAACCTGAGGAGGTAAAACAATCTGGCGACAAAAGCCTGTTGCGGTTCTTAAATGACACCAGGCTCAGCGCAGAACTATAGTAGATGGCGAATACAATAGTTCAGCAATGGTCGCAGTGTTACAAGGCTCATAAAGACCTTAGAAAAGCCCCACACAACAAATAAAAAAAAATAATAAACGATTAGTCATATTTAAAGATTCCATGAATTTAATTAAAGATTCGATCAAATCTATTCTATCTCCTACTTCTTAAGATTTAACTAACTGCCATCCTACTGTATTATTTATTATACCATAGGTACCCTTATATAATTGTTTCTTTGTTTCTCTACTTTATTGTGAAATTTCACAATGGGCGGATTTATCCGTAACGTTTTTCTGCGCCCCCCCCCCCCCCCTTCCCTAAACGTTACGTAACACCCAAGTAACCATTTTTACCTAAAAGTCACAATTATGTTGCGCAAAGTACCGGAAATTCGCTAAAATAACTTTGTTATTGTTTTAATCGCGTTTGCGACAATAATAAAAAAAAACAAGAGATGTCTAACTCGTAATACATGCGTATATTGTTTATTTTATTTATTCATATTGTTATTTAATAAACAATGACATGATTGCTAAAGTTTAAAATATTTTTAAATGGGCTCAAATTTGTCCTAATAAACTTTTTCTACTAATCTTACATTGAATTATGCTGTTTTCCTGACTTGCCTCTGTTCTTACATACATTTTTGGCTTCATCCATTATTGTTCTTCTCATGCATTCTCCTATTTTAGTTTTTTTTACTAATAAACTATTAAAATAAAATACCATATTTATATATTTACGAGTGGTATTACCCGGCGTTGCCCGTGTTATATCTTTTCTCAAATACCAATGTATACCAATTTTCTTGGCGATCGGTTGAGCAGTATAGAAGTTGGTGTGCTGCAGCGCCGTCTAGTTGAAAGTTGCAACAAAGCGGATATATATAAAAACCTTAACCATGAAAAAATACAAATATATGCCAACTTTCATGGTGATCGGTCAAACGGTTTCGGAGTCTATTAAACTCGGACAGACGGGCATACAGATATACCAACATCCATTTTTATATTATATTATTTTGGCCTGTTTTTAAAATTTAAACTTTGAATGCCTATATCTCGCTTATTTATAGCGACCGACACAATTTTCTTCCAGATTTAGCATTAAAATGAAAAAAATTGGAGAGAGGTTCCTATACTGCAGTTATTCCACTTTTATAACTATGTGAAAATACTTACATGTATATATTTTAATTAAAGAGTTTTGAACAATAAAGCACAAATAATTAAAAAGCAGGAATAATTTCACTGTATTACCTTCACAATATTTTGAATTTAGAATAACGCTTGGCCGACTATGACGTTTGTAGGTTTAACATAGCAGCGCCATCTATGGATTACTCAATAGAACGCCATCTGTTAAAATCGTTTGGAACTAACAGATAATTGCGAATGTCAAATAATAGACATTGCAATAAAATAATATCGCGACTATAAATTAAGACGTAAGCTATCCTATCTTTCAAGTTGGATCAAACTGCACATTGTGTGCAAATTTGATTCAAATTGGTTAAGTAGTTTAGGAGTCCATCGCGGACAAACAACGTGACACGTAATTTATATATATTAAGATAAAAGGGTTGCCAACTTGGGATACTTTAGTTCCCTAGTTTTTTATTTATCGATTCTGTCACCCAACTTGGACCAACCCGTTCTGGTGTAGACAGGACTCTACTAACACTATTGTTTTTAAACTTTGCAGTAAAAATATCTGTAAAAACTAAGTTGCCTTAAAATGTGGTCCTTAAAAAACAGGGATTCCATAATAAAATCGGCATAGACTGTAATCTTAAAGAAAGCGATAAAGAAAGTTATATGAAAGAAAAGAAAGAAGAATCAAGCCGTCGCAGTTTTGGTCGTCCGACTTTCGAGACCTCCGATTTCGAGCTCTCCGGAAATTGCCAGTCAAAAATTGGTCTGCGTGTTGTAATCACCGGAAACGTTGGCGTATTCGTGCCAAACGAAATTATCTAAGCAGCAATAATAGGCACTGACATTGACATTGGTAAATTATTGGACACAGATCCAGCTCCGGCTCGGTGAGTTGTCAACTACAACGGGCGAACCCAGGAAGTTTTAACGATTAGTCGTTCTATCTGAAGTGAGCGCAGAAGACTTGGACAAAACAGTCGACTGTCAAGCTCCGCCACATGCCCGTAAGAGACCAACGCCTTAACGGCGAGATAGCCAGGAGTGTTACCCAGCGGGCTTACACTCACGCCCTTACTTCCAATTGCGACCAGATTACTCCAGTCTCTCGATTGGTTACGACTTCGAGGTCGCTTGCGCGGTCCTCTCACGAAGCGGTGAAACGGTGTATACCGAATCTATCGCGGACCACGGCATCCTTTGCCCGGCTGTTCACCCAGGATCGGCTAGCCGATGGTCGTTTCAAGAGCAGTCGCCGTAAGGTCCGCAACCACCCCCGCTCTATAGGAAACAGTACTGCTTCCAGACTCCCCCGACTGTTAAGTGCACAGTCGATTGGCTTACGCCGCACGGTGTGCAGACCGTCCAGGAGCGCCAGAAGTTTGATTCCTAAGGGAAACTAACCCTGAGGCCAGACTCCCACCCAGGCTCGCACTTCAAGCGTGGAGGCCGTCGGATAGGTGTTAACCCGTGAGTGTGACCAACCCTGAACAGAATGGGTCTTCGTGGCCAACTCAGCAAGGGCCCATTAGCAACCTGTATTAACAGGCAAATTGGCTCCCGGGTAGACCGTCTACCCTGGACAACGGTGGTTGCAATATCGCTGAAACGTCGGGTGCTACCAAACTTCACGCGGTAAATTCGATTTATCCTATTTATAATGTCAAACAACCGAAATAGTCTTCGATTTTATATTATGCTAAGGTTACAATATACCATTTTTACTATTTTTGCCCAGGGAAGGACACATACATTTGGCGCCCCCTTTAAATTGCCGCCCGGGGCAGGTCCCCGGTCCCCCCACCCAGATACGCAAGTTTTAGTCATCTATTCCTAGTTGTTGGAGAATTTGAACAATCTTATCGTGTCCTATAAAATGTAAATTTATCGAAGATTGATGTGTTATCGACATCGGAAGAGTTATTCGATGCTACTGTCTGAGAGGGGCGTTTTCTAACAGTCGATATCAGACGTCCGTTTGCACAAGGACGCGAGTGACCGATGGTCGTTTTGTGACTATAATGTAAACGTATCATAACAACGACAGGATGATAACATCCGGTAGCGCAAGCGGAAGCGCGGCAAGCACTGGTCGATAATTTGAAATTGAAATCGGACGAGCTCTGTGTTTGTTCCTGTCACGAGTTGCCTAAATCGAGGCCCAATTTACGAAGACGGTCAATAAACTACCTATATATATCAACATCAAGCATAGTACTTACTTTGGAGCATCAAACTGCAATGGGCAAACCCGACACCTCAGGCTGTTATAACGATATAGATCGTTCTTTCAGCCGTGAGGTGATTACAAAGTGACTCGTGGACAACACAGTTCACAGCCTAGCTCCACCAACACGTAATAAGCCGACGCCTTATCGCGAGGCATTGTAATGTGAACCCAGCGGGCCAGCCTGACGCTCTTACTACCAGATATGGCGGGATTGATCCACCCCCCGATCTGGTCACGGGTTCAAGGTCATTTGCGCGTCCTCTCCTTGACGTAAGCGGTTATTCAGTTTGAAGATTTTACGGAACGCGACGCTCTTTTTTCGACATGGTCACTCGATGGTGCACCAACCGCCCAGTTCCGCCCGAGGTATGCCCCCAAATCCCAGATCTTCTGATTACAGCCGCGGCAGAAGCTCACAAAGGCCCTGATAGGGTAAGCCCCTCTTTGGGGAGGTTACCAGATAGGAGTTTAACCGTGAGTTGGGCAGGCCATATGACATAGATTTTTGACGATGGTATAATAGTAGTGTAGACCAGTAGACATAAGTATGCTCAAGTGTCCGAAAATATGCCACGGTTAAAGTTTTCCAGTACGCCAAAGCAGACATTTATATATGCTTGCTGTCCTGTATCGTGTAATCTCGTACTTCGGTCAGCCTCTGATAATTTACTAAAACATCCTCAAACAGAAATACATTTCTAAGTCGTAACCAGTTATTTCCTTTCTCTCTCCTTCCTCTCCCAATTTATTCTCCTAGGGCATCATTAGTTTTAAATATAATAGTTTATATTGTATGCAGACAAACTTACTTGTTTATTTTTTATTTATTTATTTATTCATCCATAAGTACCAACTATCGATTAAAACTAGTATTGGAGTAGGAAATGAGTAGAGTGCTAAAATAATCAGTTAAAAAAAATACAGGCCCATGTGGTTTTTACTTCCTCACTAGGCCTAGGCCTGTGTCGAGGCAGTAGTCTAGTAATATCTGATGGTCCAAGAGCAGCAGTGTATTAACAAGAAATTTAAAAAAAATCGGTTGTGTCACCCCAAGACTTTCCTGACTAGTATCCGGGGAGGTGCGAAAAAACAGCGACATTTTTTACTCTAGTACCCCAAATTTGTATGGCAGGTACCCCAAACGTTGGTCGTAAGTACCCCAAAAACTAATAGGTTCTTCCGATGGTTAACAGAAGCTTCTATGCCAAATTTTAACTTAGACAGATTAAGCGTCTGGGCGCTATCGCGGAAACAATTTTTTCGCCGGGAACCCCAAATTTGTATGGGAGGTACCACAACCGTAGGGCGTAGGGACTCCAAAAACTAATGGGTTCCTCCGACGGTTAACAGAAGCTTATATACCAAATTTCAGCTCAATCCGATTAAGCGTCTGGGCGCTATCGTGGAAGAATACATACATACAGACAGACATACAGACATACAGACATACAGACATACATACAGACAGAGATCGGTCTGGAAATAGTCTCAATCGTCTCAGGGAGTCTCAAAATATATATTCCCATCTTCATCTCAAAATTTTTTTTTAGCGCGATCACAATACTTTCCTTTCCGATAGGTCGTCAGGAAAGTAATATGGAAAATATTAAAAGAGGAAAATATATTAAAAGGAATAAAATACCCGACTGCCGTTAGAATAAGACGTGAACTAATTACTGTATTTGTTATTATTTTTATTATGGTTTTTTATGAATTATTTCTCGTATGTTTTTATCCATATAGAATATATGACTTGGTTCTTTGATTTGGATATTTAGACAACTAATTACTTGATATTTGGACAGTTAAAGTACCGCATGACACAACGTTTCGAACAATACCACACACTTTTAAATCGGTCAGAGCGTTTAGAAGTTATGGTGGAATAAAGAAACGGAAAACATACATAGTTGAAACCTGAACACATTATTAAGTGCAAATACAGAGTATTATTATTAGGTCGTTTTAGACGAAAATTTCGAAATCGACCGAAATGAATCCCAGCAGATTTTTGAAATCTATTAAATCGTAGCTACAGATTCCCGAAAGGAAAAGGAAGAGGATATCCTGCCGTCTTTCTCCTGTTCGTAATTTGCTCGCATCCTGCTGTGCTCCAGTTGCTAATATTAATGTGAATGCGAAATCCTGCCTGTCTTCTCTCTTCCTGTCTTAGTGCGGGAGCCCAATGTAGGGACGGTCTTCAAGTGACGCGCCCGATATCGGACATGATTTCCTGATACTCCGAATCGGGTTTGAAGCAGATTTGCAATTGAGAGCGTGCGAGCATGATATATCGGATTGAAACATCCTCGTGCGACATGGTCTCCTGATACTCCGAATCTGATTTGAAGTAGATTTGCAATCGGAAGTGTGCGAGTATGATATATCCGGATTGAAACCTCCTCGTGTGGCATGATCTCCTGATACTTCGAATCGTTTTTTAAGTAATTTGCAATCTAGAGTGTGCGAGTATGATATATCGGATTGACACCTCTTCGTCTAACATAATATCCTGATACTTCGAATCGGGTTTAACCTCTGGGATGCCATTATCTCAATTTGGCGTTTTTCTGTCGAGGCGATTCGCGACCGGCGATCTCAGTATTTATGCAATTATCGACTGGGGAGCGGTGGGGGTAGGGGGGGGGGTATATGGCGGGGGGGGGGGGGGGGTTGTATGATTGCTGGGAAAGTCTTGGCACCCCAAGACGCAACTGATTTTTTTCCTTTGCCCACATCTTCCGATAGCTTTTCTTAAATTCACAAAACGATCACAAACAAACTTATTGAAATTTGGACAGGACAACGTCTGTCGGGTCAGCTAGTAAATAATAAGTATAAAATAATTAGCCCAATAAGTCTAAAGCAATGTTTCATTCATATTTGAGAGAAAACCATTGATTATTTGGTAAAATTAGCTATTCTGTACGAAGTATTATTATATAAATATATAATATACATGACTAACAGAATAAATTATTAGGTAACAAGAAAGAATTAATAAGAAAACATTTTTTAAGCTATTGCATAGCTTTTATCGCGGGCCTCCAGCGCGGCGACCGAATGAAGAAATTTCTTAACGAAAATAAATGATTTTAAACTGATAATTACGTCTAAACGAGTACTGCTTACGATGCGAAAAAAATATATGTTAAACAAGAACATTTTCGTAATATTTTTAGGTTTGAATATTTTAGATTTTGTTTATATTACATAGTGTAATTAATTTGTGAAATTAGGTCTAACCGAATACAAAAACGACTACTACGCAAATACTATCTGGCGTATTATTATGAAACCTCCACCATTTTAAAGATAATTTAATTATCTATCTTTTTATCTACGATTTTTTCGAATAATCCGGTTTTTTTTGCTTTATTGAATAAAAAATTCATGCGCGGCGCTCTATCGGAAGACGTTTAAATTATTCCGAATCATTTGCTTTCGCAGCCGCAAATGATTCGGAATAATTTCAATGTTTTCCGATAGAGCGCAGTTATCTGATATCAGAAAAAATAAAATTAATAAAATTAATACATAATTATAATTACATTAGTTGTTAAAAATGCTATGCAATAGCTTTACCGCGGCAGTCCCCGAGTGCCGCACGTATTTTTTTTTAATTATTTATTTCCAAAAGCGACCAAAAAAATACAAAGGCGCGGTGTCGGTTTTTTGCGCGCGAATTTTGCGTCAGAATATGTAGCAGACTTTCGAACGGTTAAGCCCCGGTTCGTATTGTTGAATTATATTTTGCCAGAGGCGACTGACGCAGGATAAACTACACTGGACCTACGGTCTATTATCCGTCTCGTTCGCTCGAACGGCGCCCGCGCTTGTAATTCATCATTTTGATTGAGGTCTCGTTAGTGCTGACAAGAAACAACCGCGAAACGGAAACGTACGAAATGTTTTGGCAATGGCGAGCATTACGACCCGAGCCCGATTTTACATTTATTTTATTTGATCGGATTCATTCGCATCAATAGTTTACAACGAATTCGTTGACTAACAAGTCAATGTATTTAAAAAGTTTAAAAAATACGACTGCCGGTTGGTACAGAAATTAAACTAGTTTTAATTACTTTTATTACGGTTTTTTAATGAAATATTTGTATTTTATGTATTTATCCTATAGATAGATGTATATTTCCGGAATATACCCAATCAGACCTTTCTTTTGAGACTAAACATGATATATTTATGTTAATTTATTGATATTTGGACAATTTATACAACTGTTTACTTGATATTTTGACAGTTAATGTACCCTATGACACTAGGTATGATATAACGATTCTAACAACAAGTATCACACACTCCTAAATCGGTTCAAGCGTTTAGAAGTTATGGTGGAATAAAGAAACGGAAA
Source organism: Micropterix aruncella (assembly GCA_944548615.1). NCBI lineage: Eukaryota > Metazoa > Arthropoda > Insecta > Lepidoptera > Micropterigidae > Micropterix > Micropterix aruncella. Next base: position 17,012,467 of record OX155975.1, on the reverse strand, counting down.
ACATACATAGATGAACTCTGAACACTCCTTTTTGCTGGGCAGTCGTGTGAAAACCAAATTAAGTATATGCCATGATTCCATAAAGGGTTGGAAATCCACCAAAACTCGTTAACTTTATCAGCAAAAATCATCATTTAAATAAGGATCTGCATAAAAAAACGGTGATTTTTCCCGAATTTTACCAAAAAAAAACTAATAAACTTCGAAAGATTTTCAATTTGTTTAGTGGTCTGCAATTCTTTGAATCTGAAATTAACGAAATTATGATACCTACAGAAAACTACCTAGCCCGTATATACTGGCTACATATCCATATATATATTACTAGCTGCGCCCCACGGTTTCCCCCGCGTGGTGATGGAAAATTGTGATAATGATGATAGAAAACTATAAATCTTTATAAATTATAGCCTATGTGTTATTCTGATATGTAAGCTATATTATTGTAAAGTTTCATCAAAATCCATTCAGTAGTTTTTGCGTGAAAGAGTAACAAACATCCATACATACATTCTTACAAACTTTCGCGTTTATAGTAGTAGTAGGTAGGATTGTTTTAATTTGAGATAGGATACCGTATGGGCCATGTTTATAGTGTTTTATAGTAAGATCCAAGCTGCCAAAACGTAGTACGGTATTGCGCAATCTAATACCGATATAATTTTTAGCAGAATCCTTTGTAAGATTGATTAGGTATATTACCATTACAGAAGGTGTCTTTCATCTGTCATAGACCCTTAAATATACACATCTATCGATCATCAATAGCGGCGCGCGCGCACCTGGTTTATAAATCGCGTGTCCGCGTGATCGATGGCTCCAATTTGTATAACGCGCGATCTATAATAGACCATTTTGTGGATGCGCACGAGATGGCGTTCGTCCTCGGCGCATCCGGCGGATATCCGATCTCGATCGGACGGAATCTCGTTTCCTCCCAAATAGATCATCATCCGGTTCTCGATAGTCCAAGGACGTGATAATGATGATTGATGATGTAGCGGGGCGAATTTTGTGACAGTAGTAATGTTTTGTTGCCTGTGATCTCTGAACTTCTATAAAACCGACAAAATCATATCGATAAATCATGTTCAACGCCCGCGAGGCATCACTTATCGACTTAATCCGGCGGGAAAAGTCGTTCCCCCTTTACCGGCGGATAAAAGCATAGTAAACAAGAACAGTAGAACATCTCCATAGTACGCACTGATTTTGCACCCAACAAGCGCACGTGGTGACATGATTAACCGCAATGACAAAATTAACGCAATTTCATGAACTGAAACAAGATGCCACATCAAAAATATTTCCCCACCATATCGAATTAATGTCTACTCATAGGTAGGGTACATTTCACGAAATGGATAATTAAGTCTATGTGAACATTGTCAAGCGATAATTGAATAAAAATTAAATGACGCCATTTCCGTCATTTTGTCCCGCGCCAACCGGAAGACGGTGGGCGCCATTGCCGGCGGAAGCGCGCCATCTGTTGTCGATTGACAATAACGCGGATTCAAATTCTATACTCCATGGTTTTGTGAAGGTTATAGGAAACGGAAAAATGCAATGGATACCTATTCAGCGTAATTATTTCGTGTTGTTTTTGGCGGGATTTCACGTTGGATAGGCAGTCGCACTCAATTCTACTTTTAGGGTCATTATGGATTTACGTTTTTCGGGTTTATATGGATATTGGAGGCTGTTTTGTTACTTTTACCTAATGGTTTGCCTTTGGTTTCTAATGGTTCCGTGCAGCTTGGGTGGTGTTAGATAAAAATCTATGTCATCTGGTCTGTCCAACTCGCAGTTCAACGCCTATCTGGTAGCCTCCACGAAGAGGGGCTTACCCTGCCGGGGCCGCTGTGAGCTTCTGCCACGACTGTAATCCTACAGTCGGAGGCGGTTGGGATCAGAAGATCGCGGATTTCAGGGAAATACCTCGGGCGGAACTGGGCAGTTGGTGCAGCATCCGGCATGCTAGGTGTTAAATGCCCAGCTGGCAAATAGCCAACTAGAGTTGTCGAGTACAACGGGCGAGCCCGTCGCCTCAGAAGGTTTTAACGATTAGTCGTTCTATCTCCCTAGAGTGAGCGCAGAAGACTTGGACAAAACAGTCTACCGTCAAGCTCCGCCACAAACCCGTAAGAGGCCAACGCCTCAACCGCGAGATAGCCAGGAGTGTTACCCAGCGGGCTTACACTCACGCCCTTACTTCCAATTGCGACCAGATTACTCCAGTCTCTCGATTGGTTACGAGTTCGAGGTCGCTTGCGCGGTCCTCTCCGTTACGAAGCGATGAAACGGTGTATACCGAATCTATCGCGGACCACGGCTGTTCACCCAGGATCGGGTTACCGATGGTCGTTTCAAGAGCAGTCGCCGTAAGGTCCGCGACCACCCCCGCTCTATAGGAAACAGTACTGCTTCCAGACTCCCCCGACTGTTAGTCAGAGTGCACAATCGATTGGTTTACGCCGCACGGTGCACAGACCGTCCAGGAGCGCCAGAAGGTTGATTCCCAGGGGAAACTAAACATAAGGCCAGAGTCCTACCCGGGCTCGCACTTCATGCGTGGAAGCCGTCGGATAGGTGTTGACCCGTGAGTGCGACCAACCCTGAACAGAATAGGTATTCGTGGCCAACTCAGCAAGGGCCCGTTCAAATGGGCAAATATTCAAACTATAGAGGCCGCGCAAGCGACCTGGAAGCCGTGACCTGAAGGACGGAGAAATCCGGCCATCTGGTATTAAGGGCGTGAGGGTGGCCCGCTGGTTTCACATTTCAGTGCTTCGCGGTAAGACGTCGGCTTCTTACGGACCTGTTGTCGGTGCTAGACTGCAGACTGTGTTGTCCCTGAGTCTCTGTGTGTTCACCTCACGGCTGAAAGAACGATCTACATCGTTATATACGCCCGTTGCAGATGACAGGTCATAATACGTCCGTAGTAGCTGACAGTTCCCTAGTTGCCGTAGTTATTCCGTAGGCCTATCTGCTGCATACTTATTGCCGATCTGGCAGCTTCCTGTTTATATATATATATATATATATATATATATATATATAGATCTAGTGGGGGGTAGGCCTGCCATAACCTTAAGAACCTCTGCTGGTGCCGCTGATTAGCTGCTATCCTCTCGCCACCAATGGCGAAACATATTCCGGTGAAAGGAGGTTTCTCGTTGGCTCTTTCCGACGTAAGATCGATAGATCGCTGCACTCACGCTCGCCCACACGACAAAACGGCGCTTGCGCGTGCGCAATTTCCGGTCGGAATTCAAAAACAGATGGCGTCACCTGGCGCTTCCGCCTCCCGCGCAAACGCAGAAGGGATGTCGTTTCCGGTAGAGTTGTTCCCTTAAATGAACGGGGGATATCCCGCGCTGCCCTATATAAAAATGGCACAAATAATTAAAGGAAAAAACACGACTCCCGTTGCAAAAAGTGAACATATGTAATTAGAATTATTACGAAAAATTTGCTCGCGCTGAAAATCACGTTTTTTTAGAGAATAACATTTTTTGTTAAAAACGATGCTAGTTACACAATGAAAATTACTGAAGTGAGCCAGACCCATTTATTTATTTATTTTATTTATTTATTTAGTAGTTTATTCATTTTTTTTTATACATATAGCCACATTATTACCAATGTTATAAAGTAACTCGGAAAAATTTTAGACGCAAATGTAGCAAATGATCAGTGCCCACCTAACTAGGACTGTAATGTCCTGTATCTAGGCGGTGTCCTGTATCTCCATTGGCCCGGCTGTCTGAGTGTGGCGTCGCAGCGCTGCGGGACCTGCGGCAGATATACACTTTTTGTTGGCGTCTACATACCTATAGTAGGGCCAAAATCAACGTGCACCTGGAGTCATAAATCATTAGGCCGGACCTCTCGCTCACACTCGCTGTCTTTCGCTCGCACTATGGGGATGCGTGTTTTAATAATAATAATAGCAGTATCGATGGATTATCGATGTATCGATGGAATATCGATGGACTATGATGGATCGATGGTTGGATCGATATAGATGCCAAGAAATATCGATGGATATTATAGATTATGATGAAAATTTTCGTAATAATTTGTAATGATTGCTTTAGTTAGTTTTAAACTCATTTATTAAGAAAATTTTTCGTAAATACAAACTAACGTATACATGCAACAATAAAGTGAATATAAGTTTAAAGTGAGTTAAAATGAAATAAAAGTTTAAAGAATATTAAAAATATATTTTAAGTTTTTAAGAGAATAAATTATTTGATTTGATTTGAGTAAATTATCGATAAGCAACGTCGACTTGTTGGACATCCTTACGCGCACCATCCGGCCTAATGATTTATGACTCCAGGTGCACGTTGATTTTGGCCCTACTATAGTGATATGCTCCGACATTTTTAGTACTGCATCTTGTGTTCCCATTTTGGATCTGAAGCCGTATTGGTTTTCGCATGACATGTGATTGGTTTCTAGGTGATTACAGAGTTGTGCAATTACTATTTTTTCCAAATTTTTTGCTAAAACATTAGGTACTGATATCGGTCGATAATTTGAGGGATCAAACTTCGGCCCATATCTGTCACCTGATACTCGATAAGAAATATGTTTCGGTTGATTACCCTATGTTTAAAATAAATTGATAATATTATATTAATTAATTGAATTCACAATTTTATATGTGCATAGTAAGAAACCTTTTTAGGCTACTTAATTTATTGGTCAATTTAGTTATATATTTATAATATTTATTTATTTTACTTATCTATAAACTTAAAAATATTATCATTTTCTTTATTTAATATTAGTTCTTTATTTATATACACATTTATATATCTATATTAACCTTAAAATTTATAAGAATGAATTAGCGATCGGAATGGATGAGAAAAGAAAAGAAAGTGAAGTCACTATGATTAAAGTGAAGTCTTAAATACTATCACACCGGAACAGATATACAATCTAGTGGGGTGATAAAATCCACACAAATGTAATCTTATCTGCTTCGCAAAAATCAATTGTATTGTATTCGATAATTTTATTAAAAAAAAAACAAAAAAATATCTCGAAACGAGCGCGCCCTAGACTGTTGCTCTCGATACTCATAGACTAAAACGATTTTTAATTAAATATTTGTGGTTTATGTATTTAGCCATATAGATACATACCTACATATTTTCAGAATGTACTCAATCAGACCTATCGTTTGGTCTGATTGAGTTAAATATATCGAAAGGAATAAAAAAATACATGTGGCACTCGGGGACTGCCGCGGTAAAGCTATTGCATAGCATTTTTTAACAACTTATGCAATTATAATTATTTATTTATTTTATTTATGCAGTATGAAGAATTTTTTTCTGATATCAGATAACTGCGCTCTATCGGAAAACATTGAAATTATTCCGAATCGATTCGGAATAATTTAAACGTCTTCCGATAGAGCGCACGAATTTTATTCGATAAAGCATAAAAACCGGATATTATTCTTTGACTATTCGAAAAAAATCGTAGATAGAAAGATAGATAATTAAATTATCTTTAAAATGGTGCAGGTTTCATAATAATACGCCAGATATTATTTGCGTAGTAGTCGTTTTTGTGTTCGGTTAGACCTAATTTCACAAATTAATTACACTATGTAATATAAATAACATCTAAAATATTCAAAGCTAAGAATATTAGGAAAATGTTCTTGTTTAACATATATTTTTTTCGAATCGTAAGCAGTACTCGTTTAGACGTAATTATCAGTTTAAAATAATCAATTTTCGTTAAGAAATTTCTTCATTCGGTCGCCGCGCTGGCCTAGGCCCGCGATAAAAGCTATGCAATAGCTTAAAAACACAACTGCAGTTTCAAAAAAAGTGAATTACTGTATTTATAATTATTTTTATTACGGTTTTTTATAAAATATTTGTGGTTCATGTAAAGATTCAAATGTATTTTCGGAATGTACTCAATCAGACCTATCATTTGACACTAAACGCGATATATTTATGATAATTTATTGACATTTAGAGATTTGGACATTTAGACAACTATTATATTTGGGCAATTGATGGAGTCTATGGCTAAGGTAGTCGGGACGACATAACGATTCTAACGGTACCACACACTTCTAAATCGATCAAAGCGTTTGAAACTTATCTATACTAATATTAAAAAGAGGTAAAGTTTGTGACGTTGTAGGAAGTAATCTCTGGATCTACTGAACCGATTTTGAAAATTCTTTTACCAATAGATAGCCACGTTATTTGTGAGTGTCATAGGCTATATAATGATCCGGAAAATGAAAAGACTTTTCGTGGTAGTCGGATTTGCAAAGTAAGTCGGATAATAAGCGGTCGAACGAAAACGTTTATAACTAACGCTGCCTTAACGATGAGAGATATATGATCAAGTTCTGGAGAAAAATTGTAGAGCTTGATAATGCCTACAAAAAAGTCAGAGACAGCATATATCTAACTTTTATATTTAAGTCACAAAAAGTATTTTATATTAAAAATATAATTTAAATCGTTAGGTCATGTTTATTGGTCATATTATCAACAATTATGAATTCTTATTTAGTAAATTTATCGTCTCAAGTGTTTAAAACAAAATATTTTTCCCTAATACTGCATATAATTTCCCTTTTACTGCATAAATAGTTAAAGAGATAATACTCTCACAAATAAGACACTCAAAAGAAGACACTCACAAATAACGGTATTATAGTCAAATTGGCATGCAAATACATACATACTTACGCAGTAAAAATATAACCCTTCTTTTGGCAGTCAGGAAATAAATCATAGCACTCAGTGCTAAGCGACCCACACTCATAATTTCATCACAGGTAAAAACTTTTACCGCCCAACGAAGTGGGCACGGGTCAGCTAGTAGTGGAATAAAGAAATGGAAAACATACGTACATGAACACATTCCAGTCCTTTTTGTTGGGCAGTGGTGTAAAAAGTAATCGGTTACTTAATTTGCCATTCTCTGCCTTTTCAGAAATACGTGAGCCGAGAGCACGACTTCGAGAGCCCGGCGCCGAAGCGTCTCCGGAAGGCGAACCTCATTTTGCCAGGAAACCGGGTCTCGCAGACCATCTTCGAAGAGCAGTGGAAGAGGCCAGAACCATGTGAACCAACCATCAGGAGGAAACACGAGCCCGACACTTTACCATTCGGTGAGTTGCTAGATGTTGTATGTAGATCGGGGATTCCCAACGCTATTATCACTTCCCCCCCTTAACGCTAAAAGATAAGCCCCATCCTATTATCGGGGGGCGCCAGTTTTGCATGCGGCAAACTTGCACAAATGTCACTTTTGACAGCTCCAAATTTGTTGAGGGCAGATTTGCAGGAGGCAACCTTGCAGGCGGCAACCTTGCAGGCGGCAACCTTCAGTACAGTTTTTAAGTTTTTCTGTTAGGTTAGGTTAGGTTAGGTTTTTCTTTCCCTAAAATCGAAGTGACATTAATTACCGGCATCCTTGTAGTGGATGACTTTTATACATCAAACTAAACATTAAAAAAAATGTTTTAAGTTTTTCTGTTAGGTTAGGTTAGGTTCTCGAAACGTCAGTTTGACATTTGCAAAACTGCCTTCTGCAAGATTGCCTTCTGCAAAACTGCCGCCTGCAAGAATGCCGTCTGCAAGATTGCCGTCTGCAAATTTGCCTTCTGCAAGTTTGATGGGACCCCTATTATCAATTGTTGATATAAGTGTAATTGTAATAAAAATCACACAGATTTTATTTATTGCTTATATTACATTTACACACCAGTGGTAAACAAGTAAATACACGGTGAGTTAATAATTAGTAACATCCTTGAAGTGGGTCAATCATTACAAGCTAATAAGTAACTTTTGATGGTTTTTTTTTTTTTGGAAAGGACAAAATTTAACATTTGAAAGTTTAACGTTTTGAAAAGTAGTATAAAAAAGACGAGCCCGTTGCGCCATCTAGCGGTAGGTACAATATCTCAAATATTGTTTATTCACGGTATTTTACGTATTGCCAAGCGCAGCGCGCTTAACGCTTGTCAACCTTTTATTCAAGTCTAATTTTTCAAGTTTCCCAAAAAAAAAAAAGTTGCTTATTTGGTCGTACTGATTCACCCACTGCAAGGTGTCACTAATTAATAAGTCATCCTGTATATTACAAAGAATAAAAAGTCGAAGATGCTAGATACTTCTCAGAGTTAAGGATGATTCATGCTACACCGGGCCGGGGCCGGGCCGGGCCCCGGCCGAGTCGTTTCCAACGTGCTCCGGCCGGGCCAGTCATTCATGCTACACCGGGCGTGACCGGGCCGTTTCCGAGTTTATTTATCCCACGGCCGTGTCCGCGATAACTAGTAGAATAGAATAGAATAGAATAACTTTATTGTGCTATAAAAACATAACTTAATGAATATTACGCTGGTTTTATAAAAAAGACAATTTATGCACAAATGGCGAACTTATCTAACTAGTGTTGCGTCCATCTATTTTGGCGATAATAATATTTTTTAATTTCTATTTTCGCTTGATTGATAAGTGTGTTATTAATGCAATTTTCACAACTTGAGTTGGCAGCTATTGCGATTGCCTTTGAAGACGAAGTATTGGAAACACGAACTGAATCTAATAAAAGAAGATGGAGTGTACATCCAGCCTGGAGAAAACGACAATCGGAGGGAGAATTCGCCACGCTCTAAAAGGAATTAATAGATGATGAGAGCAAATTTTACGGTTATTTTAGGATGTCTAAAGAATGCTTTAGCATATTTCTTGGAAAAATATAAACGTGATTTAACCAAACAAAATTCAAGATTTCTGAAGCATATAGGATGATTCATGCTACACCGGGCCGGGGCCGGGCCGGGCCCCGGCCGGGACACGGTCAGATATCTATAGTATACTTTTGTATGAAGCAATTCATGCTTGGCCGTGCTCCGGCCGTGCCCGGCCGTGCCACGACCGGAGCACGGCGTCGAATTGGCGGTGGATATTGTTTTCCCGGCTCCGGTCTGCTAATCGTTCAATGGGAGAGATATGCTTCAGAAATCTTGAATTTTGTTTGGTTAAATCACGTTTTATTTTTCCAAGAAATATACTAAAGCATTCTTTAGACATCCTAAAATAACCGTAAAATTTGCTCTCATCATCTATTAATTCCTTGTAGAGCGTGGCGAATTCTCCGTCCGATTGTCGTTTTCTCCAGGCTGGATGTACACTCCATCTTCTTTTATAAGATTCAGTTCGTGTTTCCAATACTTCATCTTCAAAGGCAATTGCAATAGCTGCCAACTCAAGTTGTGAAAATTGCATTAATAATCAAGCGAAAATAGAAATTAAAAAATATTATTATCGCCAAAATATCTGGACGCAACACTAGTTAGATAAGTCCGCCATTTGTGCATAAATTGTCTTTTTTATAAAACCAGCGTAATATTCATTAAGTTATGTTTTTATAGCACATTAAAGTTATTCTATTCTATTCTATTCTACTAGTTATCGCGGACATGGCCGTGGGATAAATAAACTCGGAAACAGCCCGGTCACGCCCGGTGTAGCATGAATGACTGCCCCGGCCGGAGCACGTTGGAAACGACTCGGCCGGGGCCCGGCCCGGCCCCGGCCCGGTGTAGCATGAATCATCCTTAAAGGATGATTCATGCTACACCGGGCCGGGGCCGGGCCGGGCCCCGGCCGGGACACGGTCAGATATCTATAGTATACTTTTGTATGAAGCAATTCATGCTTGACCGTGCTCCGGCCGTGACCGGTCGTGCCACGTCCGGAGCACGGCGTCGAAATGGAGGTGGATATTGTTTTCCCGGCTCCGGTCTGCTAATCGTTCAATGGGAGAGATATGCTTCAGAAATCTTGAATTTTGTTTGGTTAAATCACGTTTTATTTTTCCAAGAAATATGCTAAAGCATTCTTTAGACATCCTAAAATAACCGTAAAATTTGCTCTCATCATCTATTAATTCCTTTTAGAGCGTGGCGAATTCTCCCTCCGATTGTCGTTTTCTCCAGGCTGGATGTACACTCCATCTTCTTTTATTAGATTCAGTTCGTGTTTCCAATACTTCGTCTTCAAAGGCAATCGCAATAGCTGCCAACTCAAGTTGTGAAAATTGCATTAATAACACACCTATCAATCAAGCGAAAATAGAAATTAAAAAATATTATTATCGCCAAAATAGATGGACGCAACACTAGTTAGATAAGTTCGCCATTTGTGCATAAATTGTCTTTTTTATAAAACCAGCGTAATATTCATTAAGTTATGTTTTTATAGCACAATAAAGTTATTCTATTCTATTCTATTCTACTAGTTATCGCGGACACGGCCGTGGGATAAATAAACTCGGAAACGGCCCGGTCACGCCCGGTGTAGCATGAATGACTGGCCCGGCCGGAGCACGTTGGAAACGACTCGGCCGGGGCCCGGCCCGGCCCCGGCCCGGTGTAGCATGAATCATCCTTTAAGGATGATTCATGCTACACCGGGCCGGGGCCGGGCCGGGCCCCGGCCGAGTCGTTTCCAACGTGCTCCGGCCGGGCCAGTCATTCATGCTACACCGGGCGTGACCGGGCCGTTTCCGAGTTTATTTATCCCACGGCCGTGTCCGCGATAACTAGTAGAATAGAATAGAATAGAATAACTTTATTGTGCTATAAAAACATAACTTAATGAATATTACGCTGGTTTTATAAAAAAGACAATTTATGCACAAATGGCGAACTTATCTAACTAGTGTTGCGTCCATCTATTTTGGCGATAATAATATTTTTTAATTTCTATTTTCGCTTGATTGATAGGTGTGTTATTAATGCAATTTTCACAACTTGAGTTGGCAGCTATTGCGATTGCCTTTGAAGACGAAGTATTGGAAACACGAACTGAATCTAATAAAAGAAGATGGAGTGTACATCCAGCCTGGAGAAAACGACAATCGGAGGGAGAATTCGCCACGCTCTAAAAGGAATTAATAGATGATGAGAGCAAATTTTACGGTTATTTTAGGATGTCTAAAGAATGCTTTAGCATATTTCTTGGAAAAATAAAACGTGATTTAACCAAACAAAATTCAAGATTTCTGAAGCATATCTCTCCCATTGAACGATTAGCAGACCGGAGCCGGGAAAACAATATCCACCTCCATTTCGACGCCGTGCTCCGGACGTGGCACGACCGGTCACGGCCGGAGCACGGTCAAGCATGAATTGCTTCATACAAAAGTATACTATAGATATCTGACCGTGTCCCGGCCGGGGCCCGGCCCGGCCCCGGCCCGGTGTAGCATGAATCATCCTTTAAGGATGATTCATGCTACACCGGGCCGGGGCCGGGCCGGGCCCCGGCCGAGTCGTTTCCAACGTGCTCCGGCCGGGCCAGTCATTCATGCTACACCGGGCGTGACCGGGCTGTTTCCGAGTTTATTTATCCCACGGCCGTGTCCGCGATAACTAGTGTTGTGTCCATCTATTTTGGCGATAATAATATTTTTTAATTTCTATTTTCGCTTGATTGATAAGTGTGTTATTAATGCAATTTTCACAACTTGAGTTGGCAGCTATTGCAATTGCCTTTGAAGACGAAGTATTGGAAACACGAACTGAATCTAATAAAAGAAGATGGAGTGTACATCCAGCCTGGAGAAAACGACAATCGGAGGGAGAATTCGCCACGCTCTACAAGGAATTAATAGATGATGAGAGCAAATTTTACGGTTATTTTAGGATGTCTAAAGAATGCTTTAGCATATTTCTTGGAAAAACAAAACGTGATTTAACCAAACAAAATTCAAGATTTCTGAAGCATATCTCTCCCATTGAACGATTAGCAGACCGGAGCCGGGAAAACAATATCCACCGCCATTTCGACGCCGTGCTCCGGTCGTGGCACGGCCGGTCACGGCCGGAGCACGGCCAAGCATGAATTGCTTCATACAAAAGTATACTATAAATATCTGACCGTGTCCCGGCCGGGGCCCGGCCCGGCCCCGGCCCGGTGTAGCATGAATCATCCTTTAAGCTCCAGATCTCTTTTGATGTTTATTCCGAGTTATTGAGAGTACACCCCATCACCAGTCCATTGCCTTTGAACCATCGCACGCATCGGTGTAAATAGTTATTTTTAAACGACTTCAAAAAAAAAGGAGGAGGTTATCAATTCAGTTGTTTTTTTTTAAATGTTTGTTACCTTAGAAATCTGCCATTTATGAACCAATTTGGAAAATTCTCTTTTATTTCAAAGGATATACTTACAGATTGGTCCCAAATCCTGTTAAAATGATGGGATCCATAAGGAATTGAGGGAACTCCTCAAATATTATCGTATGAAGTTGAAAATTTACATGTTGGTTCAATTCCGATGACTATGATTTTTTTATGGTAAGCATGACCTGAATCTATACCCTGGGTCGGCTTCTGATGAGGGGACTCGTCAATGGTCAACATCACGACCACGAAATTTTGTATATTCATTCAATTAAGACAGCCCGTTCTAAGTTTCACCAAGACAGGACTGCGGCACCCAGGGTTCAATTGTATTGTATTGTATGGCTTCCCATACAATACAATACAATTAACTACTCCAGTAGATAGGCATTCCTACACTTCCTATTCAATATTACCTACATACAAATAATCAAAATATAGTAATTGGAGAATAATATATTAAAATAGAAATTCAAATTTTATGTAGAATAATCAAAGTAAATTTATTTTATTGTCAATCCAGCAATATGCCTTCGTATTATTTTTAAATTAATAGATGTATAGTACACTAGCTGACCCGTGCCCACTTCGTTGGGCGGTAAAACTTTTTACTTGTGATGAAATTATGAGTGTGGTTTGGTTAGTACTGAGTGCTATGATTTATTTCCTGACTGCCAAAAGAAGGGTTATATTTTTACATACCTATGTCGTATTATCTCTTTAACTATTTATGCAGTAAAAGGGAAAAGTCTTTTGTTTTAAACACTTGAGACGATAAATTTACTTATTTTGATAATAATTCGTAATTGTTGATAATATGACCAATAAACATGACCTAATGATTAAAATTATTTTTTTTATATAAAATACTACTGTTTGTTACTTAAATATAAAAGTTAGACATATGCTGTCGCTGACTTTTTTGTAGGCATTATCAAGCTCTACAACTTTTCTCTAGAACTTAATCATATATCTCTCATCGTTAAGGCAGCGTTCGTTAGAAACGTTTTCGTTCGACCGTTTTTTCAGACTTACTTTGGAAATCCGACTACCACGAAAAAGTCTTTTCATTTTTCGGATTACTATATAGCCTATGACACTCACAAATAACGTGGCTTTCTGTTGGTAAAAGAATTTAAAAAATCGGTTCTGTAGATCCAGAGATTACTTGCTACTTCACAAACTTTACCTCTTTATAATATTAGTATAGATTATATGAAAATTAGAATGTCAGCTATCATAATACCATTATGTTTAAAACTTTACACATTTCATTAATCATCAACATGGAAAATTTTGAAAACTCCCTTATACCATAAATTGGGTTTCTTACCAAATTATTTACAATTATCTTTTAAAATTGATCCTCTCCAAGGCTTTTCATTTGCTCTGGAACCTTATTAGAGTAAAACGAATTTTGGTGAATAAAACTGTATTACATTTTGTTAAGTCGCTGTCGGTTTATGTGGAGATTGGATTCCAACGAAGGAACTCCTCAACGGTCAACAGCACACACAAAATTTCATATACGCATTCAATTATGATAGCCCTCTGTTTAAGTATCACCATGACATGGCTGCTGCACTTATAAAAAAAACGTAATATTATATCTGATGCCCCTGTATTGACAAGGCCATCACACACCTCAGACTTATTATATCACCTTTCATGAAAGTGAGCTCAGGTAGCATTTGTCATCATATTTGTAGATGGTGTAGAGGTGTAGACCTTCAATTAATGTATTCGTCTCTTTGTTACAGATCCTCGGGACTGGGCTCGATGCGACGTCAGAAATTGGCTGGTCAGCATGGCGGACACACACAACATCCCCGACCTTCACCTGGAAAGGTTCCTCATGAACGGCAAGGCCCTGTGTCTTATGACCCTAGAAATGTACCTCAACAGAGTACCGCTCGGAGGAAAAATGCTGTACAGAGACTTCCAAATCAGATTAGGCAGAGCTATGTGGCTGAAGAACGAGAACACGTGAAACGAACCAAAAATGTAGGGGTTAAACGACGGTACCTTGAGGAACGCCACAAGAGAGTGTGTTAAAAAACTATCGGACCTTTTTTTCTTAATATTCGCATTGATTATAAAGCGTATTATATTGATCAATATTGCATTACAATTTGGCTACCAGGAATTTAGGAATTTAGAAATTTATCTACTACAAAACGCAACATGTAGGTGGCACTCGTAGTTCCAAAACTGCTTAATCTTCTATTATTATATTAAATCTAAAACTATCGCGGTTGTTTGACATTGTAAATAAGATAAAAACGAATTTACACCCGTCGTTTTGGCAATGTTGCAACCATCGTTGTCGAAGACAGCGGCGGTTCCAACACACTCGAAACTTCGGGTGCTACAAACTTCACGAGGTAAATACGATTTTATCTTCTATTATTATGTACAATACGGCAACTTGATAACCTTTCTCAATAATCGAGAAAGCTTCAGATTGGATTCTGGAGGTCGATTCGGTCTGTAAGCAGTATAAATTCCCTGAAAGTCTCAGATGCACAGCCCTGCGTCCAGATATAACTCTTTACTCTCTATCTCGGAAGATAGCCCTTATCGCAGAATTAACTGTTCCATGGGAATCAAATATCCCAAAAGACCACGAGTACAAATTAAATAAATACCATGATCTCGCAAATGCCTTCACCAGGAACGGCTTCACTGTTCACCTTCACGCGGTGGAAGTTGGCGCTCGTGGCTTGCCAGCTAAATCCGTTTCACCTTTTTAAAGATCTTGGTCTCTCCAGGAAAATAATCAACTCCTTTCTAGAAAAATTATCTAAAACCGCGATTTCCGCATCTCAAATTCTATGGCTTCGAAGGGGGAGTGAATGGGTGGTAAGGTGCACGCTCACATGTGGCAAGACAGCTGTCCTAAACCTACCCTAGTCCGGAATCCACCGTTCACCCTCCAGAAGTGTAATAATAGTATATGATGGGCCCGATTTCGGTCGGTAAATTCCATGGCGGCTCCGTTTGTATTTTATTTTATTTATGGCGGTGCACTGTAGATGGCGCTATAAACACGCCTATATGGTATAAAATAATACTATAATAACAAACGAATTTTTAAATCATAGCTCTTATTATTTTAATATTATTTACATAACAATGTCAATTGTTATGAAAATATGAATGTTATCAAATGGGTAGTTAACCCAGCGGGTAGACTAAGCGCTCGCTACCAGTTATGACCTGATTTCTCCGGCCTCCCGACTGGTTACAGGTTCGAAGTCGCTTGCGCGGTCCTCTCCTAGTGTAGCGGTGATTCAGTGTCTACCGAATTTATCGCTGACCACGACATCCTTTGCCCGGCTGTTCGCCCGGTATCGGGTGGTCGATTGGTCGTTTCAAGAGCGGTTGCCACAACTTTAACAACCACCCCCGCTCTATAGGAAAAAAAGCTGTTTCCAGAATCCTCCGGCTATCAGTCGATTGGCTAACGCCGCACGATGCGCAAACCGTCTAGAAGCACCCGAACTACGATTCCCAGGGGAACTAACCCGCAGGCACAGACTCCTACCCGGGCTCGCACTTCTGCTTGGAGGTTGCCTGATAGGTGTTGACCCGTGAGTTCGGCCGACCCTAACACATGGGTCATAATGGCTCAACTGGACTGGGTTCATTAGCTCCCTAAGTGTATTATTCATATTCATATTCATATTCATTTTATTAGTATACTGGTATACAATTCAGATACAGATTAGCAAACATTCATACATATTAGCAAACAAACATTTTTTTTTATCGTAAGAAAAGATAAAATAAACAAAACAAAACGAAGGAAAAAACACAAGAATAATGTTAAAAGAAGAAATACAAGATAAAATGCAAAAAGATCATTAAATATTTTGGCCACCAAAGCATTTTAGACTTCACTCGAGTAATATTCCTCCATAGAGTAAAACGCCTTATCTGTAAGGTATCTCTTAAGGCGTCTCTTAAACACGTCAAGAGATTGCGCCTGCCTAATGTGCTCGCTGAGTTTGTTGTAAATCGCTGGGCCGGCGATATAGGCTAGCCTCTCCGACTTGGATAATGCATGACTTACCGAACGTAGCATGCTACGGGATCTTGTTGGATACTGATGATGCACACCATTCACTTCAAAATCGGCTAGATTTCTGCGAACGAACAGCGCTACTTCCATTATATAAATGGACGGCAGCGTCATGATGCAGAGATCTCTAAACAGAGACCTAGCTGGCGTATCAAGCGCCACACGCGCTATTGTGCGGACTGCACGCTTCTGCATAACGAAGGCCCTCTGCCGGTCGGCTGCTCGCCCCCATAACTCCGCGCCGTAGCAATAATCAATCATATAAATTTGCATGAGTTTCCCCTATAAGTATATGAAAAAAGGTCCAATATTCTTTTAAACACACCCATACGAGTATACTTGTATATCGTGGTAGAAAAAAATAGATTACAGCGTGGCACCCTGTGGTAGGCCTCAAATTCCTCCTTTTTTATAATTACTCCCATAAATTCTCACTAATTTATGATGTAAAATAAAGTTAAATAATTATTGTTAATGTTTCTATGCATCTTAATGTAAGTCATGTTTTAGCATTTTTTACTAAGTATAACGATAATTGTAATAGTTTCAAAAGCATTCTAGTCATAATATGCTAAGGGTATTTTATTTAATGAATAAACGTATTTCTTAAATGTATGGTTATTATAAATGCGTGCCGCAACAGTAGCGACAGGACAGTTTTGTCAACTGTGGGTGAACCCGTCAGCCCGGGAAGATATAAAGATATTGATCTTTCTCATCTCATCTTTCTCATCTCAACCTGGAGTGAATGTAGACTTGGGGACGAAGACAGGTGGGCGGTGTCGACTACAACGGGCGAACCCGTCACCCCAGGCGGGTATAACGATATGTGATCGTTCTTTCAGCCGTGGGATGAGCGTAGAAGACTTAGACAACTAGAGCTGTCAACTACAATGGGCGAACCCGTCACCTCAGGAAGTTAAAACGAAATGTATCGTCCTGTCTCCCCGGAGGTGAGCGCAGAAGACTTCCACAGTATAGCTGCCCATCAGAGGCCAACGCCTTAAGGCAAGGCACCAGGAAAGGCAACCAGCCTCGCACCCTGACTACCAATTTGGAAGGATATCTCGGTCTGGAATTAATCTTCAGGATACCCTACCTCCCGACTAGTTACAGGATCGAGGTCGCTTGCGCGGTCCTCTCCCTTACGTAGCGGCGATTCAGTGCCAACCGAATCTATCGCGGACCACGGTGTCCTTTGCCCGGCTTATTCACCCGGGATCGGGTGGCCGAATGGTCGTTTCAAGAGCAGTTGCCATAAGGTTAACAACCACCCCCGCTCTATAGGAAACATTACTGTTCCCAGGCTCCCCCGGCTGTTAGTCGGAGTGCACAATCGATTGGCTGACGCCGCACAGTGCGCAAACCGTCAAGGAGCATTACATTTACATTGTGTCCAATTGGCGGCTAAAAACCGCTCTTGGACATGTCAAAATATTTGTGTTTTAAGTAGTAAGTATCATTACTACTTTAATCTTTACTTAACATACATATATTAATTTTTTTAAATATATAGTATCTAAGAAACTTTGGAACCTACTAAAAGTTATTCGTCGTAGAATCGTATTACAAAACAAATTAAAGGCTTATTATAATAAAATAATCAATATTTCTAATGGCTACCTACTAACCACACAATAATTAAAATAGTCAGTTAAAAAGTTGAATAATCAAAGCAGACGCCTAACAATTGAAATAGCAATGAATCGAATATATACGTACTAAAAACTGTACATAGTAATATCCAAAGTAGTAAGTAAATTGTTAAATAATCAAACTAAAGCTAAATCTTACAATCTTACATACTAAAAGTACATATATAATTATCATTTAAATTGGTACAATATTTGCAAAGTCATGGCCCTCGAATTCAGTCAGATTATAGAAAGGGTGGCCTATCAGCATCTCCTTAATGTTTTTTTTTTAATTGTTTGTCCTCCAGTTGTTTGATAGTGGTAGGGAGTAAATTGTAGAATTTAATGCTAAGGTATAAGTAGATCTTCTGTACTTTTGCCAGTCTTGTTCGGGGCACGCATATAAGGGAATTACCGCGAGTATGGTGAGAGTGAATGTCCGCTCTAGTTGCAGTTTCTGTAAGGTGCTGTCTGGCATGAGCGCCCGAAGAATTACCCCTAGGGGAGACCGGCCCGCAGGCCAGCGTCCTACCCTGGCTCTCCTTTCTGTGCGGGGGCCGCCGGATAGGTGTTGACCAGTGAGTATGACCGACCCTGAATGGAATGGGTCTTCGTGGCCAACTTCCAACGGGGCCCATTTCCCAAAGAAGAAGACTTAGACAATGGACAATCCACTATATAGCTCCGTCAACTCGCCAGCAAGAGACAAACCCTTACCGCCCAGCACCGGGTAGTTAACCCAGCGGGTAGACTAAGCGCCCTCGCTACCAGTTATGACCAGATTTATCTGACCTCCCGACCGGTTACAGGTTCAAAGTCGCTTGCGCGGTCCTCTCCTAGTGTAGCGGTGTCTACCGAATCTATCGTGGACCACAGCGTCCTTTGCCCGACTGTTCACCCAATATCGGGTAGCCGATGGGATATGGAGGGTATATTGAGTTGTCAACCACAACGGGCGAACCCGTCACCGCAGGACGTTTTAACGATTGTTCGTTCTATCGACCGTGCAGTGAGCGTAGAAGACTTGGGACATAACAATCCACCGTCAAGCTACGCCACAACCCGTTAGAGTCCAACGCCTTACCGCGAGTAGCCAGGTATGTTACCTGGCGGGCGGCACTCGCGCCCTAACTACCAATTTTGACCAGATTTCTCCGGTCTCTCGATTGGTTCCGAGTTCGAGGTCGCTTGCGCGGTCCTCTCCCTTACGAAGCGGAGAAACGGAGTGAACCGAATCTATAGCGGACCAAGGCGTCCTTTGCCCGACTCTGAACCGGGATCGGATGGCCAATGGTCATTTCAAGAGCAGTCGCCGTAAGGTAGACAACTACCTCCGCTCTATAGGAAACAATACAGTTCCCAGACTCCCCCGATTGTTAGTCGGAGAGCACAATCGATTGGCTTGCGCCGCTCGGTGCGCAGACCGTCCAGGAGCGCCAGAGGATTGATTCCCAGGGGAGACTGGTTGACCCAGTGTCCTACCCAGGCTCCGCTCCCCATGCGTGGAGGCCATCGGATGGGTGTTGACCCGTGAGTGTGACCGACCCTGAAACAGAATGGGTCTTCGTGGCCAACTCAGCAAGGGCCCATTAGCTCCCTAATGGGCCCTTGCTGGGTTGGGTATCTCAACTGGTGTCCGCTTAGTTGCGCGACCAGCACGGACGCGTACATTAATTAGTATAGCGGTGTATGGCGTGTCACTAACTCAGCCGCCAGTTGCGCTGCCAGCGCTCCTCTTTCGTACACTACGATGGATAATTTCAATACAGAAAAGTTGATTATCGAAATTCAAGGCAGACCCAATTAGGTGAATTGGGATAATTCCTCGCCGGATTTTTCTAATAGAGATTCGTAAATAAATGTCGCGATTCTGGTGTCTCGACTTGGTAGCTCAGACACCATGGTGCGCGACTGGTTGCGCCATTATGATGTCTCAGTGGAATAGGGTCATTATTCTGGCAATCCATTCCAAGCATCCACTACACGATTTGTCAAAAAATGTTTCTTAGGGTTCAATGCTGTAATTGTTTTATTCAACTTCAATGAGTGTCCACACAGTTGCTAGTTGGTGTTTAAGGTATACGTCTTCTCTGTCGTTCCCTCATTACTGAGGATCGTGGCCACTAGACAACAGTTTGCCTACGAGGCTCCTCCACTTCGACCTGTCTTCTGCATGGCGGGTCGCAGATTGTATTGACTCTTTTGTAACTTCTTTGATGAGTTATAAATAGGATAGAAAACGAATTTACCGCGTGAAATTTGTAGCACCCGACGTTTCGGTGACGTTGCAGCCGCCGTTGTCCAGGGTAGCTGTCAATCCGTTGTTTTGCGGGTAGGCCGCATACCGCTTCCGCCACTGCGTAGGTTATAATGGTGGTGGGGGGCCGGGCTCGGTGCGCGGGAATTTTGAAAATCCGTCCTGCACACAACACTCACTGTATCCTGTTTTACGTCTTTGCGTTCGGCGTTCGGCGGCGGGAACATTTTAAGAAGAGGGTTCCACGTAGAAGAGAGTTTGTAACCGTCGTCTCTTGTAGTCTTCGATTTTATATTCTTTGATGAGGTCGTTCCATCTGGCCGGTGATCTGCCTCCGCTTCTTCTTCCCTCCACTTGACCCCCGGAAAGCATTTTCTCCAGATTCTCCAGGTTTCTCCTGGCAACATTATCGAAGTAGGTACTGCAGAACCCTTCTCATGCATACGGTAGAGAGCCTCACTTGGATGCCGAGTTCTTCCAGGACAGATTTGTTGGTGCGGCGTGCTGTCCATGGGATTCCTAGCATTTTACGCCAACACCACATCTCCAGTGCATCGATTTTGGTGCGTATACGAGCCTTCAGGGTCCATGTCTCCGACGCATAGAGAAAGATCGAGAAAACCAGAGCTCGAACCAGCCTAACCTTAGTCCGCTTACTTATACCCCGATTCTTAAACAGCCTTTCTAGCTTGCTCATGGTATACATCGTTAGCTTAAAAGCAAACCGTCATAACTCAAAAAAAATCAGTTTTGACTTAAATATAGATGTATTTAAAAAAAGGGTGTACTTTTATTCAGCAAATCAACATTACTGTGCTTCTAAAAACTATCACATGGTGGCACAAATGACGTTTTGCATTTGGGCTTCCATCTTGAAGCAACTTCACAGCAATCTGTCACAAAACAGCTATACCAGTATACAGTGGCGAATCCAGGATTTATATTTGGGGGGGGGGGGGGGGGGGCTGAGGGTCAGTCTCGCTAATAGCTATATCAGTAAATACAATAATTCCAGAATATTCGTAAAAACCTGTAGTGCAACTACATTAAGAAATTAGGTATACCTACTAAATTAGACTGAACTAACAGATTTTTAATATACAGCTCAGTAACAAATCTGAAAGTTTTGTTTATTTATGTTTTGGGGGAGCTTCAGCCCCTTAGCCCCCCCTCCCCCCGGATCCGCCACTGCCAGTATACCATTAAAACAGTATGCAAAATCAATGGGAATATTTATAAACAGAACGATAATCTTCAAACCGTCATATTTCAGCCAGTTGAAAACAATAATTTTATTGGCAAGGCGACACTTTTTAGTCCTTTTAGTGTAAAATAGCTAAGTCATTTAGATTCTAAAATTTGTAGAATAGCATTTGTGTGGTGTGACGAATTAATAAACATGAAATATTGCATTTTTTTTTATTTTCACAAAATGCTTCAAAACTAATGCTCAACGTGGCGTTCGGGTAAACAATAGTTATGAACAACGGGATCCCTAGAGGAGTGGCAAGTCATAGAAAAGGTGTAGGTATATCCTGCATTTAACTAACAACGCAACCGCAAGTGCTGATGAAGAGGAAGATCATATATTTTTATAAACCAAATCCCACTCTACTACAAAGACTTCTATGAAAAGCTCACAAGTTATTGAAATTATTAGTAGTAATTTGACTTTCACTTAGATTTTAGTGGTTGCTCCTAAAACCTTAGTGACGAATAAGTTTAGGTCATAAGTGAACTTTCAATTTTAAATAATCATAGGTATTCTAAAAGCAGTCAGTTCTGAAAAGCTCTATAGTATTTAAGTTCTATAAGTTTACCAATTTAATATTTAACATTCGTTTTTTTTTATATTCTTATATACATATTAAATACTGTTAAAGTTTAGATTCTACGTAAACTGTCAATTAAAAAATATATATTTTCATAGCTATCCTTAACCCTTCGAGTATCGGCATAATTTCAAGGCAGACCGCAGCAATTTATTGGAATTTCTTGCAATATCGCCGCGCTCGACAAGAAGTTCTATAACTATAGAACTACTACAGTAATCAGTTCTATAACTATGGAACTACTACAGTAATCATAAAAAGATTAACTGTGCAATGATCGCATTGCAATTTCGTATATAGAATATTAAAATGTCATTTGTAAAACAATTAGATAATTATGAATAAATATGAGTTAATAAATGATTAAATACTGTTAAAGTTTAGATTCTACGTAAACTGTCAATTAAAAAAAATATATTTTCATAGCTATCCTTAACCCTTCGAGTATCGGCATAATTTCAAGGCAGACCGCAGCAATTTATTGGAATTTCTTGCAATATCGCCGCGCTCGACAAGATGTTCTATAACTATGGAACTACTACAGTAATCATAAAAAGATTAACTGTGCAATGATCGCATTGCAATTTCGTATATAGAATATTAAAATGCCATTTGTAAAACAATTAGATAATTATGAATAAATATGAGTCGAAAAAGTGAAAAAAACTCTGAATTTCTAACTTGTACTTTTCTTACGGAAAAATACGGAACCCTATTTAGACATTGTAAATACTATCGTGATCTTTATTAGATTCTCTATCAAAGGTAATATTTAGTTTTGCTTATTTACATACAAAAATATTTAGATATAAGCTCATAAAAACCAATATTTTTTTTATGATTTCTCGAAAGAAAAATGATGTTTGACAATGGAATTTTACCAGAAATATCCGCGAAATGACGCACGAAATTATTTTAGCAGCCGTCTATGTATCTATGGTAATAATGAGATATTTGGTATGGATTTTAGGATGCGTTTGAATTATAAAATAATATAACTGTGCGCTCCGGGAGCAAGCCGCCAATATTGGTCGTTACGTAGTCAACGGTGTTCTGATGTGCAACCAAATTTGGTCGTTACGTAGCCAAAGGGTTAAACAATTCTATAAGTTTTGTTCTAAGTTCTATAAGTTTACCAATTCAACGTGTAAGGCGACATGAGACCTCAGAAAAATATCCAAAATGGGCGGACATGCAAAAAAATAGGCGAGGTCAATTTTGTAGGGTTTGATCAATAAAACTCTAGCGTTGACGAAGCGTCAAGGGCAGACTCCACGTCCGCTCGCGCCAGGGACCAAGCGCATACTAAACGTTATATCGCAGCGCTAGCACAGAATAACTATCTTTACGCAGTGGTGGTATAAGGGTGTTAATGGCAAAGTATTTAGCGTAACTCTCAGAGCGCTCTCACGTTTTAATTAATTGTAATAAATTTAGGGCCTGAATAAACAATGTGGCTAAGTGTTGCCCTAGAGAATTAATCAGTCAGTATAATGAAATTATAATAAAACACACTCACAGCTTACATTGTAGGAGTAATCTTGCCTGAAAGCTTTCAAGTCAGTTTAAAGCCCTAATGTCAGACGTTGCACAGTTGCACTTATTCCCCAGCTTGATTGTCAGTTGTCAGTTGACTATGCTATTTTCATATTATTCATTTATGATATGTAAAAATGAACATAACACTTTTTGTAGAGAATTTTATAAGCTATATTTTTTACATGAAGCATAATTCAGATATTGCTAAAGTTAGCGAGATAAAAGCGAAAAACTGAACCGGGGCGCAATTTTTTCAAGATGGCGGCTCGAGCTCAACGGATAGAGTAGGGGACTTTTAGTATGTTTAACAGTATGCATCAAAGAACATCTATGCCAAATTTCAAGCTATTACCAATTATTTACGTCAAACGTCAAAATTTGATCCTATTTGACTGGGCTATAATATATTTTTATTTATTTATTTATTTTTAGGAAAACCAACAGCTAATTATAATTAAACAAAAAGAGGAGTAGGATAACAGATAGCCAATTAAAGGTTTTCACGTTTAAGTAACGTTGTAGAAACACATGTGACCTTTCAATTAAAGCTATGGATTAAAAATGCATCAAAAAATATTCAACAATTAATGCTAAGGAATTCACTGTTCAGCCGCTGCCTAGCTGAGGTAATACTCGTACAGAATAGATCAAAGTCAAAGCGTTTAATGAAATCATTAAAATTGTCACTTGTTCGCCACAGAAATGCATTTTGCCTATAGTTGGTACCAGCATGAGGAACATGAAGATTGATATCTTATCGAACCATATTTTTTTTAAATTTATTTATTTAAATCCAAAATAAAAATGTACAATGTTGACATAAATAATACAGTGTAAAAAAGAATACGGGAGCTCCATAAGGTATATCCTCGCACGGTTCTCGTATCTTAAAATATATAGCGTGGCCCTCGTATGCCGAAGGTATTTTATTTAATGAATAAAAGGATTTCTTAAATGTACAGTTTTATTTTTACATGAGCGCCGCAACAGTAGCGACAATGTTATGATGAATGTTTAAAAGCGGAGCCATATCTGCCGCTCAAAATAGCATCGTACTGCGTCTGGTACTCGTGCAGAGTCTTTCGGGCGACCGTTCTCGAGGGGTCCACAAAGCTCCTGATTTTGCCGCTGCTCCAAAACTGGAGGCTCCCTTCGCTGCTCTCCAGCTGCCTGCTGATCTTTTTCAGCCAACTGTCCACCTCCGAGAGCTTCTTCTTCATTGTGTCCACGCGCTGATCGTATCTTGCTACCAGCGGGGATATATCTAGAATAGAGAGTTTCAGTTGTTTAAGGTCAATATTTAATGGCAAGGAATCCTGCTACAGTTATATGCCAGCTCCTCGACACCGAAGGACGAACCGTTGGAATTTATCACGGACTATGGCGTCCTTTTCTCGTCGTACCGCTAGGGATCGGGTGGCCGACTGCTCGTTTCGAGAGTGGCCGACGTCAGGTCGACATCCACCCCCGCCGCTTAGGAAACGGTATGTCGTTTCCAGACCCCTCCCGTTATTCGCCAGAGTACAGTCGATATGCTAAGGAAGGCAGTGGGCAGCCTCGCCCCTAACTACCACTTTTGGAAGGATATCTCAGTCTGGAATTAACCTTCAGGATACCTCCGTCCTCCTGACTGATTACAGGTCCGAAGTTGCTTACGCGGCCTCTACCTGTTGTAATTTCAGCGGTAATTCAGTTTGAATTTATCGCGGACCAGGGCGTCCTTTGCCCGTAGTGCCACACGGGATCGGGTGGCCCAAGGTCATTTCAAGAGTGGCACGATAACAGGTCAACATCCACCCCCGCTGCTTAAGAGACAGTATATTTCCACAGTCCCGAGACACCTTCAGCAATTAGTTAGAGTGCACAACCGATTGGCGTCAACACGGTGAGCAAACCGTCCAGTAGCGCCGGGATGCAATCCCACCGATCGAAACCAATCCACCAGCCGTGAGGCATGGGATACAAGAGTCTCATCCGGGGTAGCCTTCCGCACGAGGAGGCTTCTGAATAGGAGCTGAATCGCGAGTTGAGCCAATCCGAGAACGAGAGGCCCAAGCTGCACGAAACCTTTCGTTACCATTCACTACCAGTGCAGTGGCAGGCGCATATCGTGGAAATAAAGATTATTAAAACAAATAAGTTTGTCTGAATACAATACTATGTATATTTAAAACTAAGAATGCCCAAGGAGAGGGGTCGTTATGGTTCTAAAGAAGGCTAACTTCGTATATATGCTGGGAGGTCATTTCAGTTTTGCACTATGGACGCAGGAAGAGTAGGAGTAGAAGTCAGTATTATAACAAAGAATTTTGCGTAAGTTGTAAGAGGCTGGCCGAAGTACGAGACTGTGGGATTTTAATGGTTTGAAAAGCTCGTGGAGATAGGATGGTGTTAATTGGGAGAGTACATGATAGAGGAGAGCAAGTGTATAAATATTTCTCCTTTGGCGTAATGGCAACCACTTTAACCGTGCTCTTATTTTTGTTTTTTTATTATTACTGAGATATGCTTGCGATCGGTCCAAGGACCATGAGCGGATATTATAAGTGTAAAAGTGGCTTGCAAGGTATTTCCTTCCATCAAAGGATATCCTCATTTGGCTTTCCTTTTCCCTATTCAGGTACCAGATCCCAGATGTGTTGCCTTTTGAGGCGTCTAATTTCTATTGGCTAACTTAGGGCCATTGCTAACGAATTCATATGTACGTTCAGACTGTAGGATTTCGATAAGCGTTTAACTTCTATGTGGAGATACCTACGGTCAAACGAGTAGTGCCCTAGATTTGGACACATAATCATACTTACGTAGACCGAAGATGAATCGTAAGCATACATTTTGCAGTTTAAGTTTTTGTTAACAACCTACAAACCGACCATCAACCTAGCTATAGATTTGCTTAAAATTCTAGTACGATCCACAGGTCAACTTACCCATTTTCTCCATATCCTCTTCCTCTACGTAAGCGTTCTCGAAAACTTCTTTCACATTCGTGAGGAGCGCAATCCGCACTTGAGTCTGCATCAAGAAAGAATTTGGAGACAGCAGCGGGTTGAATAAGGAACCTTCCAAGATAACGTCATGTGCAATTTGTTGAAGCGAATTCAGTAGAGATTCCGAGATCCATATGGCCCTGCCACTGAAAAAGATATGGATTAAGACTAAGGATATCCAAACTTAAGGCCCAGTAACAGGCAAAAAGCACTTCCCGTTAGTGTAATTAATATTAGCATTCTTATAAGCGGTTCTGCTATAAACTATGTATGGATAGATAGCCAAAGACCGAAGATGTATGAACAAGTATCACCTTGATCAAAAAGTAATGACAATTTTTTTTTTTTTCAAGAAACATCGGTTTATTCATCCATATTGATGTGATCTGTTTGACGTATTCTCGCTGGACTATTATACAATTGTGCCAACGTTGATTTCCAGTCTTCAAAACATTTCTGCCAAGCACTCTTTGGTCTGGCCTCCAGTTGCCATGTTTATTTTGCTTTTATCTCTTCTATGGAGTCAAAACGTTGTCCTTACAGCGTCATTTTCAATATGAGAATCAAAAATTAATAACAAGGGGCCATATCTGGAGAATAGGGAGGTCGTGACAATCAATTCATGTTGCCCTTGGCCAAAAACTGACGAATTACTTGAGCTGTGTGCGCTAGAGCATTATCTTAGTGTAGTTTCCATGAGTTGTCTCTCCATAGTTTGCGCAAAACTTGCAAATAATACTAATTAACTGTACCACCTGGTGGTAAAAACTCATAATGCACAGATCATGAGACAATCATAATCATTAGATGTCTCTTCGCAGCCATTTTGAAACCGTTTGTACCATTCGTAAATCATCCGAGTTGATATAAAATTATCAGGAAAAGCTTTCTTCATCATCTATGCAAATTTTTTTGATCGACCACTTTTGCAAAAAAACAAATACAAAAAATAACATTTTAAAAAATAAATAATATAAATAAAGAACCACCAAATACCTCATTGGAGGGCATCTTTTTCAAATGACCGTTATTAGAAAAGTACAAAATAAATAAGGCGGAAACTTGGCAAAAATATTGCAACCAACCTTTGAAAAAAAAAATAACCAATTCGATTAGTTGAAACTCCCCAAATATAAAAAAATCGTTACTTTTTTATCATACCATGTATATACATATACCACTATATGTTCTATGTAATGAGAAATCCATGGGTGAAAAGTGATGAAAATGCTAAAAAAGCTTTTTCTGCGAAGATCATAATAATCATTTGAGATAATAAATGAAAAATCTCTCATTAACCCCTCAAGCCAAAACGATTCAGCGTGACGGCCCCGTTTTAATTTTATTTTAATTTAATTTGTTTGATTTTATTGTTTTATTATGTTAATATGTTTCATTTTAATTATGGGTACAGTGGTTTGGCAGTAATTAATGTTTTGGTGGGACAGTGTCGTAACTCAATTTTTTTACTAATTTTTAATATTTTTTTTTGGGACAGCAACTTGTCAATCGACTGAGAGGCCGAGGCCTGAAGGGTTAATCTTAGTCGCTCTCAAAAGACCTGTATTTTAATTGTTAAGTGCAAATAAAATACAGGGTTGGCCATATTACGTAGACACATTAACCCGTTGAGTATGAGTCAACCAAATCTGGTCGCGAAACAATTATCCGTTGAGTACGAGTCGACCAAATCTGGTCGCGCGTTTTTTTCACTTCTTTGACGTTCTCATATTTATTCATAATTATCTAATTGTTTTACAAAATGATATTTCAATATTCTATATTCGAAATTTCAATGCAATCATTGTGCAGTTGTTCTTTTTATGATTGGTGTAGTAGTTTCGTAGTTATAGTACTTTAAGTCGATGTCGCCGAAAATCCTGCAAAAGAGACAGATGCATCCATGAAAATACCCATTTACTCCAAGGGTTAATGTCAAAGAGCATAACTCATTCGTTACACGAACTCTATTTGTAAATCTACATCATGATGGGAGATTTAGGCAAAACCATTTTGACCAAGTTAAGAGGTGATGTTAAGCAGCAAAGCCGGTAGGTCATTCTCAACATTTATAAGTGGTTGCATAAGTTGAAAGAAGACCCTGATGTCATAAGGAAAATTGATTTTCAACAACCAAGAAAGTTGGTAGCATTAGTTTGTGGAACGAGAGAACGAACTCTAGATCGATTTCGAATTATTTCCCTCGTGTCATTACTTTATCGACATTCCTTTTGTATGCATAAAACTACCTGCACTACGGTTGCGACTACCGCTCCATAAGGCCGTGCAAGTGCGAAAGAGATAGCACGATTTCGATGATAAATGACCTGACTCGCCACTTTGTAATGCGGATAGTATAGCAATGGACTACCGTAGCAAAGAAATTCTGAGACTGACATCATTCTCACCTTTCTTTTCAAAGTTACAGCGTTGCCAGATGGGTCCACCTAATATGGCCAACCCTGTATATTAATATTCAATATTGCTGTACTTCTTGTTTGTATTCTACTTCACTGTTTGTATTTATTCAAATTTTTCAAATTATTTATTGAGTTAAAATTATGGGTACATTCAATATACAAAAGTCTTAACCTAACTAGGCTGCCGCCTGTTCCAAGGTAGACAATTTATTTTAGTTATCCTAAGAAATCTATAATATTATATTTATATAAATAATCAAAATCATACTTAATGTAACAGAAATATCTTAATTACCTAATAAAAATTCGTAAGAAAATGTCATGAAAATTGTCAATATTATTTTATTTTAAAACATGATAAAAATTAATATATATTTATATATGTATTAAGTAATATGTATTAATAATATACAAAATAAATTCACAAAAATTTAAATAAAATTACGTTTAGAAATCATCAATTTATATTACTACATATACTATTATGTTTTTATTATAAAGATTATAGAGATTCAATTATTTAATAATGTTTTCAATATCTGCATATGTACAATTTAAGAGGTAGGCACTCAAACTATTTTTAAATTTATATGATATTTTAATGTCTTTAATGTTAGGTGGTAGGCAATTATAAAATTTGGGGGCAAGATAAGAGAAACTGGATTGGCCAAAAGCGGATCTCCTGAGTGGTATTGCAAAATTTGTTTGTGTCGATCTTCTTGTTACACGAGATTTCTGGCTTTTTTTCTGTTCTCCTAACTCACTCTGGAATTTAGTGAGAGTTACCAGCACAAACATTTTTCTCACACTCAACACTCTATACTCTCGGAAAAGGTCATCGGAAGAATATGTTTGGGGTTTTTTATTGATCACCCTCAGTATAGCCTTTTGCGCTTTGTAAAGGGTGGCCAGAAGCGTTTTTGCCGCGCAGCCCCCAAGTTATAATGCCATATCGAATAACCGACTCGCAGACAGCAAAGTAGACACTTCTTAGCGTATTGAAATCTAAGATATTCCGCAAACTCCTAAAGTAATACAAAAGTTTTCTCAGTCTTGCCGCAACCTTCGTTAAATGATCCTCCCAGCGCAGTCTGTTGTCTAACATCACGCCCAAGTACTTAATGGAGGACACCCTGTCGACATTCATACACTGGCAATCTTGCGTTCTGATGCACGAGTGAAGCTTAATAGTTGAAGTTGGTTGGTCAGTGTTTGTCTTGCTAAAGGTCATAAAATTCGTTTTACTTATATTTAAGGTCAATAAGTTTCTATCCAACCATCTCTTCGCGTTTCTCAGTACTAATTCAGTATCGGTCAACAGATCTGCCCAAGTCGAAGACTTGACCAATAAAACGGTGTCGTCGGCAAAACTGATGACCTTTCCTATTGCCGGGAGTTTGCAGAAATCATTCAGATACACCAAAAAGAGAATTGGACCCAACACGCTGCCCTGTGGGACACCATACGTTATATGCTGTGTAGAACTATATTCTTCGCGGAGTATTATCATCTTACCTTGGTAAACACAGCTTTCGATTCTTGTCAAAGGGAAAGCATCGGTCAAAGTACTTGAGCTCATCGGCTAAGTTGACAATGGGCATGTCGGCGACATCACCCGTCGTCTCTAAAGAGCTGTCAACGCCCAATTCCCTCGTGAAACTGGTATCGAGGGTCTTTGCTTGAATTCTGGCCAATTCTTGAGTTTTATCGGCAAAATAGTGACGGAGCAGCAACAGCTGCACCGGATGATGATGATCATGAACAGCATGATTTACAGCTGTACCTATTCAACAAAATATAAAGCCTGGTCAGTTCACTGACAAATTTTCAATCACCGAAAAATTGCCAAAACAAATTTTGAAATCGGACGTGTTCCTAAGATATCATGCCCTCAGACAGAAAGAAATGTATTTTTTTGTTCTTCTGAAATCAGAAGATGTTGTAATTTTGGAACACACTTATCAGATCTAGAATTCATACTTTTCTGCAACAATCTAGAATTCATACATACAGGAAGGATATCGATCTTCCAGAGAAGGTCCAGTAAAGAGCGACTGAAATGCCTTTTAACATACGAGGAAAGACTGGCGGCTCTCGGTTTGACCACTCTGGAGGAACGCAGGGCACGGGGTGACTTGATCGAGACATATAAGATCCTGATTGCATCGTGTGCTCCTAGGTTGCAGACTATCTACACCAGGAACAACAATACACATCTGCGTGGGTATTATCTGAAACTTTAGCGTGAATCATTCCATTTGAATCCCAAGAAACATTTCCCCAGCAATAGATAAGTAAACGAATAGAATGCCTCTGCCTAGTGAAGTGATAAGTGCCATGACTTTAAAAGTAAACTGGACTTATTCTACAAAAACTGTAATGCAAGCATGGTCTCAGACTCATCAGCTTAAGCTGCCTGCCTGTTAAACTATAATGGTGGTGAACCGTTTCGTGCAGCTTGGGGCCACAAGATCCATTTTGTTCTCGGATCGGCTTAACTCACAATTCAAATCCTATTCAGAAGCCTCCTCGAGTGGAAGGCTACCCCGGGTAAGACTCCCGTGTCTCAGGCCTCAGAGCTTCTGGACCGGTTTCTCCCGGCGGGATTGCATCCCGGCGCCACTGGACGGTTTGCGCATCGGTCGGCGAAGCCAATCGGTTGTGCATTCTGACTAATTACTGAAGGGGACTGGAGACTATGGAAATACACTGTCTCCTAAGTAGCGGGGGTGGATGCTTCATCTGATGTCATGCCACTCTTGAAATGACCTTGGGCCACTCGATCCTGTGTGGCACTACGGGCAAAGAACGCTCAGGTCCACGATAAATTCAAACTGAATTACCGCTGTAATTTAACAGGTAGAGGTTGCGTAAGCGACTTTGGACCCGTAACCAGTCGAGAGGACGGTGGTATCCTGAAGGTTTATTCCAGACGGAGATATCCTGCCAAAACTGGTAGTTAGGGGGTGAGGCTACCCTCTGGATACCTTCCCCGGTGCCTCGCCGTAAGGTGTTGGACTCTAACAGTGTTATTAATAAACCCAGACTAATTCCTATTCCGCGCGTAATCCTCGGAATAAACGAAAGTGCCATTAATAAACCTGGAATAACACTATTCCGTCGCTATTACTACTAGACTATCTCCTGTCAGTTTAGTCCGTGGTGTGAGGTGGAATAGTGCAGGAATAGCGGTGAACAGTTGCGTGTTTTGCGACATACCAGGGATTTCTTCAGATTTTGCGTTCGTTATTCGTGATATTCTGTGAGAAAATGGATGAAGTGAATTATTTTCGTACCGTCAACGTTTGCGCGTTTTTAGGCTCCGAAAGCCGAAATTTTACAAAAGGCGCTTCGACCTGTCAAATTGGCAATATTCCAACATGTCAAATTGCCGGATTAGGAATTTCGCAAAAAGTATCATTTCTGGAAAGTGAGTATTCTAAAAATTGTGAATATGGTACGTCCTGAGGTTCGAGGCGACAAAAAAGGTGGATACGTGAAGCCCGAGCTGCAAGTCGCCGCGGCAATCAGTTGGTTGTAATAAGGTTAGTTTTTCTGTAATTTGCTTCTTTCTATATATTTTTATACTTTATAGTAATATGTTATTGCGTTTTAATTTCAGATTCAAGCTTAATGCGCAGACCTAGGTTATCGACTGTACCCATCTTTGCATCCCAAGAGTCGGCGGAGAAGCTGGACAAAACTATGTCAATCGATAAAACTATTTTTTGATCAACAAGGTTATGGTTGCCCTTAATAATAAATAAAGAATTAGTAAGTGCATAAATATTCTTTCATTTCACTTATTAAAACCAAGCAGCCGACGCAACAGAGGTATTGCGAATTGAGGTTATGTCGCAGTTCGAATGACAGCTGAGACCTGAGTCTAGCCAAGTTGACAACATAACAAACCGAATATGACAGTGTTACTATATGGAAAAAAATGTTTTCACTCTAATCCGCCGACTAACTAGTCTAGGTTTAAAGCTGGCTTATTAATACCATTGCTTTAATACCCGAATTAAGAGATAATACGCGGACTTAGTATTCCGAGGATAGTCTGCGGATTAAGGAAATCTATTTAATAGCACTGTAACAGGTTGCTGGTGAACTAGACAGTAGATTGTCTTGTCCCCAAGTCTTCTACGCTCATCCCACGGCTGAAAGAATGATTACATATCGTTATACCAGCCTGGGGCGACGGGTTCGCCCATTGTATCAACACCGCCATCCTGTTAAACTATAATGTGGAATAAACTACCAGTGGGCCTCAAGAATAGGCATTATAAAGATCTCTTGGAATTACTTGGACTGACAACTCTAAAACAAAGAAGACAAAGAGGGTACCTGATTGAGACACATTAAATTCTCACAAATTATTATGATTTAACTGAGCTAAAGAATATTTACATATCAATATCAACACAAATCTTCAAATTCATAGAATAAAACTCAGCCGTGCAAAATTTAAATCAAATACTTTTAAGTACGTTCTGCAAAATATAGTGGTGAACATGTGGAATAAATTACCATTTGAAATGATTAGTGCAAGCTCTGTCAATCAATTCAAAAACAGCTGCCCGTCCAGAATAATAAAACTTACATACATAAGACGAATCCGAAGCAAAACAGCTTCAACTCTTACCGTTTCCAATCCCAGCCAAATCATTGACAAAATCTTCATAAGTTTGCGATGCTTCTAGAACGTTCTGTGACGACACTGTGATGTTGTTGACTTGGACCTTGATATTTGGTGCTGCTAGAGGCTTTCGAGGTTTGGCCTTTGATACAGAACCGTTCAAAGAATCTAAGAAGTCGTTTACTCTCTTATGAATAAATTTAAGTTTCGGGCTGAATGCTCGAAGTGCCGCAACCGCCTGTTCTATCTCCGACTTCTTTGTCAGCTGAAATTTAAAATACATTATAATAGCATCGGCCGAGGGACACACAAGAACCGCACTGCGACAGAACCAGTAATGACCGGTTAAAGAAAGATGGAGTAAAACAAATTTAAGGCAAGCAAGGCATGCTACTAGCATTGATTATATAGTGTACTAGCTGACCCGTGCCCACTTCGTTGGGCGGTAAAACTTTTTACCTGTGATGAAATTATGAGTGTGGTTCGGTTAGTACTGAGTGCTATGATTTATTTCCTGACTACCAAAAGAAGGGTTATATTTTTACTGCATATGTATATGTATGTATTTGCATGTCAATTTGACTATAATACCGTTGTGAGTGTCATCTTGTGAGTGTCTAATTTGTGAGCGTATTATCCCTTTAACTATTTATGCAGTAAAAGGGAAATTATATGATCTTGTGAGTGTCTAATTTGTGAGCGTATTATCCCTTTAACTATTTATGCAGTAAAAGGGAAATTATATGCAGTTAAAGGGAAAAGTCTTTTGTTTTAAACACTTGAGACGATACATTTACTTATTTTGATAAGAATTCATAATTGTTGATAATATGACCAATAAACATGACCTAACGATTTAAATATTTTTTTAATATAAAATACTACTTTTTGTCACTTAAATATAAAAGTTAGACATATGTTGCTACTGACTTTTTTGCAGGCATTATCAAGCTCTAGAACTTAATCATATATCTCTCATCGTTAAGGCAGCGTTAGTTAGAAACGTTTTCGTTCGACCGCTTTTTCTCCGACTTACTTTGCAAATCCGACTACCACGAAAAAGTCTTTTCATTTTTCGGATTAATATATAGCCTATGACACTCACAAATAACGTGGCTTTCTATTGGTAAAAGAATTTTCAAAATCGGTTCAGTAGATCCAGAGATTACTTCCTACAACCTCACAAACTTTACCTCTTTATAATATTAGTATAGATTAGATTGCTCAACGCCGCAATACGATTTGGCAGCTCAGATTGTACTAGAAAGAGTAATGTGCGCATGGCACTTATAGTTCCGGTATGTCAGTATGGCGGCGCACTATAGAAGGTGCCCTAAACACACCTATACGGTAACCTATCTCAAAATAAAACCATAATATATTAACAAATGAATGTTTAAATTACAGCTCTTATTACTTAAGTAAAGATGTCAATTTTTTCAATAATCGAGAAAACAAAACCTTTCTCAATAATCGAGAAAGCTTCAGATTGGATTCTGGAGATCGATTCTGTCTTAAGCAGTATAAATTCCCTGAAAGTCTCGGATGCACAGCCCTGCGTCCAGATATAACTCTTTACTCTCTATCTCGGAAGGTAGCCCTTATCGTAGAATCAACTGCTCCATGGGAATCAAATATCCCACAAAAACACGAGTACAAATTAAATATATACCATGATCTCGCAAATGCCGTCACCCGGAACGGCTTCACTGTTCACCTTCACGCGGTGAAAGTTGGCGCTCTTGGCCTACCAGCCAAATCTCTGTTTCACCCCCTTAAAGATCTTGGTCTTTCCAGAAAAATAATCAACTCTTTCCTGGAAAAAAAATCTAAAACCGCAATTTCCACATCTCAAATTCTATGGCTTCGTAGGGGGAGTGAATGGGTGGTAAGGTGAACACTCACATGTGGCAAGACAGCTGTCCTAAACCTACCACCGCCGGTCGTTAGTCCGGAATCCACCCTTCACCTTCCAGAAGTGTAATAATAATTATATATGATGGGCCCGATTTTTGGTCGGTGAATTCCATGGCAGCTCCGTTTGTATTTTATTTTTATCTTCCCCGGATCAGCTTGAAAACGTAGGTCATGGTGAGCATTTCTCTATGCAACTTAAGAGAGTTATAGCCCACCATGCCTAGTAGAAAACTAGTATAAGTACGGATAACATCCGTACTGCTTGAAATATATAAAGCGTAAGAAACATTTTTGATCTTTTTCCAACATAGTGATATAATGATCCTGATGTGGATTCCATATAACTGCATTCGTTTCCAATAGCTTCCATTCTTAATAGCTTAACTCCTAGGGGGCCAAAAACGCCAATCGGTGGTTGCAGTGGCTAATAGATCTGCGCGTAGCAATTTCGGCCGGCCACTATATATATTATATAAATACAATCATTAAGTAACAATAAATAATACATTTAAAAAATATACTTCGTGTATTTATATACAAAATTGACCAAAAAGATGCGGCAACATTTTTTGCATGCGAAACCTGGCTTACGAAAGGTTTATCAACAATAATAACATTAATTATAATAAAATGCATTATTTGTATATCGGCCACAACACGATTCAGCGTGACGGCCCCGTTTTAATTTTATTTTAATTTAATTTGTTTTATTTCATTATGTTTTATTAGGTTAATATGTTTTATTTTAATTACTAGCTGACCCGGCGAACTTCGTACCGCCTAACAGTCAATAATGGTGTGTTAGTCATGGAATCTACATATAGAGCATGTTAAATCAAAACTTTCGTCAGCCTGCTATGCTCTATTACGCATCAGAAATTGTTTGGAGAGAACTGAAGTAATATCGGCCTATTACGCGCTAGTTGAGTCACACCTGCGCTATGGTATTCTTTTATGGGGTAATGCAGCACACATCAACAGTGTATTCACTCTCCAGAAAAGAGCCATACGTGCGATAGTAGGTATTGGTCCACGGCAGTCATGTCGTGAACACTTCCAAAAACTAGGGATATTGACCGTATATGCGATTTTTGCTCAAGAAGCTCTTTGCGAATTCTATTGCAATAAGAGCTCGGCCATATCCCACGAGGAAGTACATCGGCATGACACCAGGAATAAAACCCTGTATCTCCAACCGTTCGTAGCACGTACTGCCAAGTTCCAGGCGACTAGTCGATACTTAGGCCTCAAACTTTTCAATAAATTGCCCGAAAGATTAAAAGAAATTAAAAACATCGATATTTTCAAGAGATCCATCCGAGTCTATCTGCTTAAAATCAACATGTATGCCCATAACGACTTCTTAAAATATTTTGAAAATACATAGCATCGTATCTACCCATTTAATCTAATACATATTATTTACCGTTAATTGTTTTGTTGTAAACTGTTATCATATAGTCTATGTTTTTGTAAATTGGTAAGTTTAAAACTATATATTGTATATCATCTCTTGTCTAAATTGAGTAACTAATTTAAGATTAATTACTGTCATTCCTACACAATTGTATGGTTGTATTGGAAATAAATTTTACTTTACCTTTTACTTTACTTTTTTACAGATTATCTTTTAATTTTATGAAAGTAATACAATGAATACAAAAAAAATATAAAGCTCACTACTTTATTGATAATAACACAAAAATAAACATAAAAGTACAAAAATTAAGTATATCAATCGCGTGTCAGCAAGATATGATTGAATTAAGCTATTTATATATTGTGCAGCATGGGATGCACTCGGTTTAATTCTCTTCATTGAAGCACCTTGTGATAATATATGACATTTTTTGTTTTTTATCAGGCGCAAGAACAAATAAAGCGTATGATTTGCCAACACGTGAACATGCCACGTACAACTGACCATGAGAAAAACACAGATTTACATTTTGTATGGAAAAATGTTTTTTCTTTTATTTTATTTTTTTGTCAATTTTCCAATTTTTGTTTTTAATAGTTATTCTGCTATTCGGGACGGAGACAAATACTACAAATCAAAAACCATGAAAATTGGTTTAGCCGTTCTCGAGTTATAAGTCTTCGAACAAACCCAACTTTGTTTTTTATATATATATATAGATTATGGGTTTACAGTGGTTTGGCAGTAATTAATGTTTTGGTGAGACAGTGTCATAATTCAATTTTTTTACTAATTTTTACTAAAAATTTTTGGGACATCAACTTGTCAATCGGCCGAGGGGCCGAGGCCTGAAGGGTTAAACAGCATTTAGTTAAAATAACAGATAAACGTATACATTTGCGGTGAAATCTTCACATGACCATGAACACAAAATCGTAAAAAAAATTAAAATATTGGTGTTTGCGGGTCAATTTAAATGGAGGTGGAATACTCACACATAGTTTATCGTAATTCATGATCTCACTTGTGACAGCCTCTATCTGTTTTGGAAGAGTGTGTGAAACGATACGAGATGCCAAATCTTCTTGTTCTTCTTTGAAAACCTGTAAAATCATATAAGAAACACAAAAGGTAAGAAAAATTCATGTGGTTGTAGAGGTTTTGTTATGCTAATTGTAGAGATTGGTGATGATGATGATTTAGACAAAGAATAGCCTCTTTCGATCCTATTCTCTGAATGGCATCTAACTCCTTAGGTGTTCTAGCACAGTGAGTCTATTTTGAAGCATAACTTTATTGAAAGTTCTTTGTTCGACAAATATAAATAAATACAAACGGAGCTGCCATGGAATTCACCGACCGGAGTCGGGCCCATCATAATACTATTTTTTTTACACTTCTGGGGGGTGAGCAGTGGATTCCGGACTTACGAACCGGCTGTGGTAGGTTTAGGACAGCTGTCTTGCCACATGTGAGCGTTCACCTTGCCACCCATTCACTCCCCCTTCGAAGCAATAGAATTTGAGATGCGCAAATCGTAGTTTTAGATAATTTTTCTAAGAAAGAGTTGATTATTTTTCTGGAAAGGCCAAGATCTTTAGAGGTGAAATAGAGATTTAGCTGGCAGGCCACGAGCGCCAACTTCCACCGCGTGAAGGTGAACAGTGAAGCCGTTCCGGGTTACGGCATTTGCAAGATCATGGTATTTATTTAATTTGTACTCGTGGTCTTTTGGGATATTTGATTCCCATGGAACAGTTAATTCTACAATAATAGCCACCTTCCGAGATAGAGAGTAAAGAGTTATATCTGGACGGAGGGCTGTGCATCCGAGACTTTCAGGGAATTTATACTGCTCAGAGACCGAATCGACCTCCAGAATCCAATCTGTAGCTTTCTCGATTATTGAGAAAGGTTTTGTAGTTAAATGTTTTTTGCCTTTAGAGCCATCCCGCACAAACTGTGCGTCGTTGGCCGTGTTTCGTGTTACAGTGTTTCGTTGGCCGAATAATTGTTTTCTACATTATTTTCTTATAAGGTAAATCAAAAGTTGCATTGCACCAAATTAAATTAAATTACAATCGAACTATTGCAAGAATAGGAAAGGAGAGGGATGCGATATATGTAGGATAGGATATAGGTATTCAAATTATAGTCTTTGCTATTCTCATTTTCGCTCTGAGTGTTTTGAAACAATTTGTATACTCACTATATAATCACTTCCTAGACGCCTAGTGAGCTAAGGACAGCCTCGCTGAATTTAGGTTGATTCAAGTAAAAAATGTCGATATCTTCGAATCGACTATTATATGTGTCATCAAGCGGTGCATAACAGATTTTTGGGCGTAACTAGTGCTCACACGAGGGATTTCGAACGTACGAGGAGAGCGAACCCTTCGTGGCGGAACCAACAATGACAGTATCTTTACCAAATGAGGGCTATCAATTTTGTTATGTATTATTTTAAGCAATAATGTCATATCAGCCGCTGTGCGGTGGTCTTCCAGTGAACACATACTGAAATAGTTCAGCCTGCTCTAGTAAGTTCCAAGTCCAAAGTGCTTACGATAGTCCAGGTATCTAATAAAACGTCTTTGGACGCCCTCCACCCTATTTTTTTACATGCCATATTGCGGATTCCAAATCTGCGATGCAAACTCTAAGGTGCTACGAACATAGGAAAAGTTAAGCGTTTTAAAGATGTTCGAGAATGGTTTACATATTCTATTAGCAAAACCCAATTTTCCAGTTATGCCAATTTTCAAGTTACCAAGTTATAATTGTAAGCCGACGATATATCCCCATGGTAATATTTTTTTGTCATTAACCCTTGGAGTAAATGGGTATTTTCATGGATGCATCTGTCTCTTTTGCAGGATTTTCGGCGACATCGACTTAAAGTACTATAACTACGAAACTACTACACCAATCATAAAAATAACAACTGCACAATGATTGCATTGAAATTTCGAATATAGAATATTGAAATATCATTTTGTAAAACAATTAGATAATTATGAATAAATATGAGAACGTCAAAGAAGTGAAAAAAACGCGCGACCAGATTTGGTCGACTCGTACTCAACGGATAATTGTTTCGCGACCAGATTTGGTTGACTCATACTCAACGGGTTAAATAAAGACCTTTTCAGTACTGGCTCTTAGCCTAAAATTTAAAATGCTTTATACCTGTATAGTTGCTTCTAGTTCTGTTTGTTCTACTCTCAAAGTAAAAAGTTCCTGCAGCGTATTACATGACTCCTAAAAAAATTGGGTTAATATAAGCATAAAGGCATAATAAAATATAAAATATTACAAAGATATGGTTGTTAATAGTAAATATTTTTTAAAAAAATAAGCAGTTACGATACAAGCCGTTAGGGATGCAATGATTACGCTTTGGATTGTTTCATTTACCCATTACGATTCGGATTGTTTCAATAAATAATTCTGCAAAACCTTTCCCAATAATCAAGAAAGCTTCAGATTGGATTCTGGAGGTCGATTCGGTCTCTAAGCAGTATAAATTCCCCGAAAGTCTCAAATGCACAGCCCTGCGTCCAGCTATAACTCTTTACTCTCTATCTCAGAAGATGGTCCTTATCAGAGAATTAACTGCTCCATGGGAATCAAATATCCCGAAAGACCACGAGTACAAATTAAATAAATACCACGATCTCGCAAATGCCGTCACCCGGAACAGCTTCACTGTTCACCTTCACGCGGTGAAAGTTGGCGCTCGAGGCCTGCCAGCTAAATCTTTGTTTCACCTTTTGAAAGATCTTAGTCTCTCCAGGAAAATAATTAACTCCTTTCTAGAAAAGTTATCTAAAAAAGTGATTTACGCATCTCAAATTCTATGGCTTCGAAGGGGGAGTAGTGAATAAGTTGTAATGTGACGCTCACATGTGGCAAGACAGCTGTCCTAAACCTACCACAGCCGGTCGTTAGTCCAGCATCCACCGTTCACCCCCAGAAGTGTAATAATAGTATACGATGGGCCCGATTTCGGTCGGCATGGCAACTCCGTTTGTATTTTATTCATAGTTCTGTTATTATTTATTCATACTGTAGCCACAGTATACAGACAGTAGCTTCTCTTACAACAAAATTGAAATCTAAGTATCAAAGGACTTGCATACGGCCACCATATGGCCATTATTCCGCCACTGCAGATATCCAAACTGTCAGTCGAGAGTCGGTCTGTCGCTTACTGCTTCTAACTCAATATACCGGGCTCACTACATGGCCTCAAGCACGAAATCAAGTTGAAGCGTAATTTAACGGAGTTTAAAATCTAGTGGTTGGGTTCATTTCCCAGTGCGTCACGGTCAGGCGGACTCTCACAGGTTTGTTGGTGGAATTAAACAGTGGACTGTCTTTGTCCGCTAAGTCTTAACGTTCACTCCATGGGAGGTAGAACAACCTGATGTAGTTAAAACTCCTTCCTGGGGTGACCGGTTCGCCTGCTGTGTTGACACCCTATTCACACTCTGACCTTTTAAGATTGGACAGTTACTGTCTCTCTAATAAAATTGACCTTAATCCATCCAAGTGCACCGTTGTCACCTACACCCGTAAAAACTATTAACTCTAGCCTCATACTCATTAAAGTTTCATACTTTTTAGAGATGCAGCGTGGTTAAAGA
This sequence comes from Micropterix aruncella, assembly GCA_944548615.1. Lineage (NCBI taxonomy): Eukaryota > Metazoa > Arthropoda > Insecta > Lepidoptera > Micropterigidae > Micropterix > Micropterix aruncella. The sequence continues at coordinate 16,970,878 of OX155975.1, read as the reverse complement.
TCTTGGTGTCATTCATGATTCTCATCTACTGTTCGATAATCACGTTCAATCTATTGTTTCTAAAGCTTCCAAACCTTTAGGTTTTGTCATGAGGAGTGCAGCTTGCTTTCACCGTGCTAAAACTTTCAAGATCCTTTACTGCACTTTTGTCAGAAGCATCTTGGAATATGCATCTCAGGTATGGAACCCTTGTTATGACAAATATATAAATAGAATCGAGAGCATTCAAATGAAGTTCGTGAAATATCTTTGCTTCCGTCTGAAAATCCCATACAGCTCATCTAACTATTTCAATTTATGCAAGAAATTTCTTATCCTCCCCTTGATTAAGCGATGTGAAATCGCGGACTTGACCTTTTTGCTAAAAATCACCTCCAATAGTATTAACTGTCCCGACTTACTAAATAAAATTAATCTCTGTGCTCCTTCCAAACTCAATAGATTTAACCCTGCTCTTCATGTTCCTTATGCTGGTACCAACTAAAGGCAAAATTCATTTCTGTGGTGAACAAGTGACAATTTCAATTATTTGATTAAACGATTTGACTTTGATCTATTCTGTACGAGTATTAACTCAGCTAGGCAGCGGCTGAACAGTGAATTCTTTAGCACTAATTTTTGAATATTTTTTGATGTATTTTTAATCGATAGCCTTAATTAAAAGGTCACATATGTTTGTACAACGTTACTTAAACGTGAAAACCTTTAATTGGCTCTCTGTTATACTACTCCGTTTTTTTGATAAATTACAATTAGCTGTTGGTTTTCCTAAAAATAAATAAATAAAATAAAAAGATGTTCTATTATATTATTGTTTGGCATTGTATCGTAACTGCTTTGATACTTCAAATGAATACATGTCGAAAAAGTACATATTATAGTTTGTTTGGGAAATTGCTTACTCCTAAATACTCCTCGAAATGCTTAAGTATCTGTTTTGTGGCCTGGTCGCATCGTTCCTTATAGTGCAATGTTTGTAAAACTAAATCCGAATGAGTAAGATATGCGCAGGATAACATCTCCCGCGGTAATGAACTGAAAGAAAGAACAAGAAATAAAATATAAACATAGCTGCGATGGATCTACCAACCGGAATCGGGTCCATCGTATACTTCTGGGGAGGAACGGTGGACACACAGCCAGTTGAGGTGATGTGAATTTTCCATCAAGATCGTGCGATTTGACCCCAATAGACTTTTTCGTGTGGGGTTTTCTGAAGTCACAGGTATTCAGTATTCAATTTATTCATTCAGAATATACAATAAAAGCATGAATTATGAATTAAAGCTAATTATCGCATATTAGAATTCGTCAGTTGCTACAATTAAAGCATACATATTAATTCGACAATAGCGTTGACTAGTCGGATTTACACGGCAGACAAATAAAATTTAAAAAAAAAGAGCTGAATCCATGTACATGAGTATACATATAAAATAGATAATTATTATAAGAATATTAATAGTCATCTTAGGCACTTTATACAAAAAATAATCACACAATAGGAAGTATCAAAACAAAATTGGAAAAAACAATGTATGTATATAATCAGGTATGTTACATTACACATTGTAATCTACATATTAAATATTAAATTCATAATATTATTATTAAACAATAAAAACAATGAGGTACCTGAAAGTTACATATTAATGTTATTCCCATTTGAAAGAATTGGCATGCTCAAAAAAATCACCCAGCTTATAGAAAGCATGTGTGGATTGCAGCTTTTGTTTAATAAATCTTTTAAACGCCTTTTCTTCCATCTTTCTTGTGGAGAGTGGTAGCTGGTTAAAGAGCTTATAGCTCAAATATCCAAAGGATTTTTGTGTCTGCGTAAGGCGTACTTTAGGCAGGATAACATCATCACGTCTACGTGTATTGTGGGAGTGCATATTCTCGTTTACCCCTTGTTCGTTAATATTTGATTTAGCATATAGTAGACATTTTAAAATATATTCAGATGTAAAAGTCAGTATTTTGTACTTAAGAAAATACGGTTCGCAGTGCGTGTCACGGGATCCCGAGTGAACAACCGCAATTGGTCTATGCAAATAAGCCGCAATCGACCATCGATGCCCTCAAAGTCAACATAGCCCAGGTCTTCGCTCAAATTCAGCCGGATCTATGCGGCAGTGTCATTGAAAATTGGACCTATCCGATCCGTGCATCCATGCGAAGTCGCGGTGGACACTTGAAAGATGTCATATTCCATACATAATGGCATACAATGGTCTTTCAAATTAAAAAAGTATTTCGGTAATACCTCACACACAGCTTATTTTATTGCACAGACTGCCAATATCGACCTGCCCTTATTGAAAGCTAATGGGCCCTGTTGCAGTTTGGCTACTAAGACCCAGTTGTACAGTCGGTCAAACGCACAGCTCAATACCCATCCGGCGGCCTCCACGCAGAAGTGAGAGCCAGGGTAGGATGCTGGCCTGCGGGTCAATCTCCCTTAGGAATCAACTTTCAGGTGCTCCTGGATGGATTGTGCACCGTGCGGCGTCTGCCAATTGATTGTGCATTCCGACTAACAGCCGGGGGAGTCTGGAAACAGTAATGTGTCCTATAGAGCGGGGGTGGTTGTTAACCTTATGAAAACTGCTATTGAAACGACCATTCGGCCACCCGATCCCGGGTGAACAACCGGGCAAAGGATGCCGTGGTCCGTGATAGATTCAGTAGACACCGTTTCACCAGGGGAGAGGACGCGCAAGCGAAATCGATCCTGTAACCAGTCAGGAGGCAGGAGGTATCCTGAAGTTTAATTCCAGATGGAGATATCCTTCCAAACTGGTAGTCATAGGGGCGAGACTGCCTGCTGGGCACCATTCCCCGTGCCTCGCCGTAAGGCGTTGGCCTCTGACGGGCAGGTGATGTAACTAGACTGTGGATTGTTTTTAGTCCCAAGTCTTCTGCACTCACCTCACGGGAGACAAAACGATCTGATATCGTTAAAACTTCCTGATGTGACTTGGTAAGAGACCAACGCCTTATCCGCGAGATAACCCGGTATGTTACCCAGCGGGCTTACACTCACTCCCTTACTTCCAATTGCGACCAGATTACTCCGGTCTCTCGATTGGTTACGAGTTCGAGGTCACTTGCGCGGTCCTCTCCCTTACGAAACGGTGAAACAGTGTATACCAAATTTATCGCGGACCACGGCATCCTTTGCCCGGCTGTTCACCCAGGAACGGGTAGCCGATGGTCGTTTCAAGAGCAGTCACCATAAGGTACGCAACCACCCCCGCTCTATAGGAAACAGTACTGCTTCCAGACTCCCCCAGAAGGTTGATTCCTAGGGGAAACTAGCCCTAAGGCCAGAGTCCTGCCCGGGCTCGCACTTTATGCGTGGAGGCCGCCGGATGGGTGTTGACCCGTGATTGTGACCAACCCTGAACAGAATGGGTCTTCGTGGCCAACTCAGCAAGGGCCCATTAGCTCCCTCAACAAACGTATGTACAACCTCAAGCTCCAGGACCCGAAAATGTGCAGGGTCTGCCAAAAGGCCGACGAAACTCCCCTGCACCTCATGTGCGAGTGTGGCCCGCTTGTGCGTAAAAGATACACCCACTTGGGTGGTCATTACCTCCAACCTGAGGCGGTAAAACAATCTGGCGCCAAAAGTCTGTTGCGGTTCTTAAATGACACGAGGCTTAGCGCAGAACTATAGTAGGTGGCAAACACAATAGATCAGCAATTGTCGCAGTATTACAAGGCTCATAAAGACCTTAGAAAAGCCCCACACAACAAAAAATAATAATAGGTTAAGTACTGTTGACTCGACTATAGATTGAAAACAGGTACTCCAGCATTGCTAAAACACGAGTGGATGCATAACCTGGGTATTGCATAACGTCCGGCGATCAGCATTTTTCGTATTATCTGTATTATATATGTATTTTATTAATATTATTTTTATTATTATACATTTAACAGGCAGGCAGCTTAAGCTGATGCGCCTGAGTCCGTGCGTGCATTACAATTTCTGTGGAATAAGTCCAGTTTATTTTTAAAGTCATTGACACTTTTGGCATTGATCACTTCAATTGGGAGAGCATTCCATTCGTTTACCTGAGGAAATGTTTCTTGGGATTTGAATGGAATGATTTACGCTGGAGTTTCAGATGATGCCCACGCAGATGTGTGTTAGTGCTCATGGTGTAGATAGCCTGCAACCCAGGAACGTCATACGATGCAGTTAGGATCTTATATGTCTCGATTAAGTCACCCCGTGCCCTGCGTTGTTCCAGAGTGGTCAAACGAGAGCCGACAATCTTTTCTCGTATGTTAGATGCTTCAAGTTAAAGGGCAATTTAGTCGCTCTTCGCTGGACCTTCTCTAGAAAATCGATATCCTTCCTAAAGTATGGATTCCAGATCTGATAGGCGTGTTCCAAAATGGGTCTTACAAATGACTTATAGATTTTCAGCATCAGTTCCTCTGTGATATGGTGAAAAGCTTTTTGAATTAGAAACAATAGAGAGTTTGCTTTCTTTACCAATTTACCAATGCAGTGCAATTTATTTAATTATCGGCTCTTTCTGCCTCCACTGCGGTAAAAGCCTTTCATTGAAGCCTGCCATTGAATAAGCCACGGTTATATATTAGCATGCTTGCACACACCTTCTACAAACAAATTTTCGAGGGCTTCCAAAATTTTGCATGGAATGACTAGCTTCCGAAAGGTTAAACATTGACTATAGATTCGGGCGTAACGACTGGTCGTGATCCCGATCCCAGTCCATGCAAGCGTTCTTTTAACCGCCAACATGACCTCTTAAAAATGAAATAATTGACAATCAAACAACAATGCATATTCTTACCTATAAATATCCTCATTCTCTTGTACTTCGATAGCCGTCGCTTGTTGTGCCAGAGTTTTGACAAGGAATTCTTGATGTTCTGTTAGAGAAGTCCATATGTCTTTCCCGCTCAGTCCGCTCATGTTAGTATCTAGGTAATTATTAAGGAACTTCTGTTCGGACTCAAACTTATCTTTTGCCTCAAATTCAACAGTTGGGAAAATTTGAGTTGAATAGTCATTTCGATCAGCTAGAAATTTATAAATAATAAATGATAAGTCGAACGGCCGAAAAGGATGATTTGCCTTGCAAAAGTTCGGGGTGTCTTGATGTTTGGCTGAGTTATAAAATTTGCTCTCTTGAATAATATACTGCTTAAAATAAGACGGAGATATCCTTCCAAAACTAGTAGTTAGGGGGGGAGACTGCCCGCTAGGTACTTTTCCCGGTGCCTCGCCGTAAGGCGTCGTTCTCTAACGGGCTGCTGGCGAGCTAGACAGTAGATTGTCTTTGTCTCTAAGTCTTCTACGCTCATCCCACGGCTGAAAGAACGATTACATATCGTTATACCAGCCTAGGGTGACGGGTTCGCCCGTTGTAGTCGACACCGCCCTACTGCATATAATAATAATACAGTATAACCTCAATATAACGAACTTGAAGGAGATATTTATAAAAAACGGCTGTCATCCTCAAGACAAATTCCCCCACCGCCCCCCCCCCCCACACCGCCAATACCCACCTTCCCAAGTGCCCCAATTCTGTAGTATTTTTTTAAGTATTAAAATGGTAATTTTTCAAAAATTATGTAGTAATTTATTAGGTAATAATGGTGGACTTTAAATATTATTTGTGTCGCTTCTATATAAAAAAAACTAAAAAACAAATTGCAAACGCAGATCGCCGTGAGTCTTCAAATTCGAATTTTTCATTGCAAGCGTTGGCACTTTTAAGGACCTTAACATTTAATTAATATATGGCAGAATATAAATATTTTTTGTTTCCCTTGTACATAAGATATTCCAACCCCGACCCCCAACCCCTTCACCACTCCAAACCCTTCTGGCTCCGCCCCCCAGCCCTCAGGTTTTTAGATAGCCTGCGACCCCCGGGGTAATCGTTGCAACCCCCCAGGGGGTCGCAAACCACAGGTTGAAAATCTCTGCCATATATAATCAATGGCAACTTTTAAGATATATTTAATTTTTTTCAAAGATAGCAAGCAGTGCATTCACCTTGCTTCATCCTTCCAGTATTTCATTTTAGGTGACATGAGACCTCAGAAAAATATCCGAAATACACGGGAAAAAATAGGCGGGGTCAATTTTATAGGGTTTGACCAATAAAAATCCAGCGATGACGAAGTGTCAAGCGCAGATTCTATATCCGCTCGCGCCGGCTACTAGGCGCATACTAAATGCTCTATCGCAGCGCTAGCACAGAATTACTATACACGGTGGTAGTATAAGGGTGTTAATGGCAAAGCATATTTAGCGTAACTCTCAGAGCGCTCTCACATTTTAATTAATTGTAATTAATTTAGGACCTAAATAAAAAATGTGACTAAGTGCTGCCCTAGAGAATTAACCAGTCAATATAATGAAATTATAATAAAACACACTCACCGCTTACATTGTCGGAGTAAACGCGCCTGAAAGTCAGTTTAAAGCCTTAATATCCAAGGCTATGAGCAACTCTTTTGAGTTCAAATTTTAAATTGGTTCCTTATCGAGGGATTCACTTAGAAACTTTTTTAAATAAATGCCTATATTTTTAAAAAAACTCATAAAACTAAAATTCTTCAGATATGGTCGTTCCCAGGTGCATGTCGCCTTAATACACAAATAACATTTAAATATTAAAAATATATTAACATAAACATTTACCAAAACATTTTGTTGATGATAGACTTGAAGTATTTCCAGATAACATGGTGTCATTATGCCGTACGCTTATATCTTTGTGATTTTCCTGCTCCTGATGAAACTTAACTTTCCATACCTCGTTGACTTTTGCAAGACAACTGTTGACTATTTCCTAAAACAATAATAGAAATATAAATATATTTATTGTCCAAATGACGGTATAACATTTATGGTGATAATGTAAACAGTTCTCATGGGGCGTAGCAAGTAGGTAAACATTTTGTAAGCTCGTTAGAAGCTTTGACTCTGTTCCATTTGTTTACTGATATGGTTTTGCGTCTCGCCTCGCACCTCGCGCGAGAGTGTAAACGCCGTATCACAATTCCCTGTTATGGTAACAGATTGTCAATTTTTACTTATTTAGTAAGTGTGACTTTAAATTATTTGCTATCACTAATTGCTGCCTTGCCTTTATAATTAATAATAATGACCTATTAATTATAATAAAAGGAAATTAGAAAAACAAAACAATAATAATTTTAATAAATCACAGCAAAAATCTTCCTTTATTAAAACATTGAAACGGCCTGAAACAAAATAATGTTCTACGAAAGATAAGGAATTGACGTAACTGAACAAGTGTTGTAAATAAAGGTTGACTTTTTATTTAGTGAAACCCTTGTGGTGAGTGAATCAGTACTACAAAAAAGCAAGTTTTGATCAAAAAAAATGAAAAGAAAAATATTTTTTTTAATATATTTTTTTATTGGTCTAATTTATAAATCTTATCTATTGAAGAAAAGTTTGAGAAACGTTGAGCGCGCTGCGCTATCTAGCGATAGATAGGTAAAAAATCGCTCATAAACAATATTAGCGAAATTTTACCTACCGCTAGATAGCACATTGTGATCATAGCATTTTATACATTTTTTTAAAAATTATGTCTTTTTCTTCATTTTTTTTTTAAAATTAAATTGTTTTTTGCCTCGCTTTAGATTTAGACACTTCAAGGGTGTCACTAATAAAAAAACCAACTGTATATTCTATAAACAAGTAGTACAGTCTATATATTTTTAAGCTATTGCATAGCTTTTATCACGGGCCTAGGCCAGCGCGGCGACCGAATGAAGAAATTTCTTAACGAAAAATAATTATTTTAAACTGATAATTACGTCTAAACGAGTACTGCTTACGATTCGAAAAAAATATATGTTAAACAAGAACATTTTCCTAATATTCTTAGCTTTGAATATTTTAGATTTTGTTTATATTACATAGTGTAATTAATTTGGAAATTAGGTCTAACCGAACACAAAAACGACTACTACGCAAATACTATCTGGCGTATTATTATGAAACCTACACCATTTTAAAGATAATTTCATTATCTATCTTTTTCTCTACGAATTTTTTCGAATAGTCAAAGAATAATATCCGTTTTTTTTGCTTTATCGAATAAAATGTGTGCGCTCTATCGGAAGACGTTTAAATTATTCCGAATCGATTCGGAATAATTTCAACGTTTTCCGATAGTGCGCAGTTATCTGATATCAGAAAAAAAAATCTTCATACTGCATAAATAAAATAAAAAAATAATTATAATTGCATAAGTTGTTAAAAAATGCTATGCAATAGCTTTACCGCGGCAGTCCCCGAGTGCCACACGTATATTTTTTTTAAAATTAGTCTTAAACAAGAGACTCTTATACAAGTCTCTTATACAAGAGAAGCAAAGATTACGTCTCTTGTATAAGAGATATTCCAACCAAAACAATGTGGTTTCAGCCCTACTATGGCCTTCATCTGTGTAGCGAACTTCCAAAGTCTCTAACTGCAATATTTCAATTTCAATTTCAATTTCAATTTCAATTCAATTTCGAGATTGAAGTATGACTAGCGTGCCCTCTGGTGAACCGATTTCAACTGCAATCGTTTTAACTCTTGCCATGACCGAATGATGCCTGCATGCCAAATTTCAGCTCAAGCAGATGAAGCATTTAGGCGCTATCAAAGAGGAATACACCCATTCCCACTTGTAGGGTGTCGGACGCGATAAAATGTTAAGTGACAACTAGAGCTGTCAACTACAGCGGGCGAACCCGTCCCTGCAGGAAGTTTTAACGAAATGATCGTTCTATCTCCTGTGAAGTGAGCGCAGAAGACTTAGGACAAAACAATCCATCGTCAAGCTCCGCCACCTGCCCATCAGAGGCCAACGCCTTAGGGCGAGGCACCGGGAATGGTACCCAGCGGGCAGCCTCGCTTCCTGACTACCAGTTTTGGCAGGATATCTCCGTCTGGAATTAACCTTCAGGATACCTCGGACTGGTTACGCGTCCGAAGTCGCTTACGCGACCTCTACCTGTTATCACGGACCTGGGCGTTCTTTGCCCGTAGTGCCACACAGGATCAAGTGGCCCAAGGTAATTTCAAGAGTGGCATGACAACAGGTTAACATCCACCCCCGCTGCTTAGGAAACAGTGTATTTCCATAGTCTCCAGACCCCTTCAGAAATTAGTCAGAATGCACAACCGATTGGCATCGCCGACCGGTGCACAAACCGTCCAGTGGCGCAGGGATGCAATCCCGCCGGGAGAAACCAGTCCACCAGCTCTGAGGCCTGAGACACGGGAGTCTTTCACTCGAGGAGACTTCTGAATAGGAGCTGAATCGTGAGTTGAGCCGATCCGTTAACAAAATGGATCTTGTGGCCCAAGCTGCACGAAACCATTCACCACCTAAACCGTTCACCACCAAACCGTTCACCACCAAAACCGTTCACCACCAAATAAGTGACAGAACATTTTGACCAAGACTGACACCGATTTTTTGCTGGCTCTGACAAGTATTCGGTTCGTTTGCGAGCTCCGCACAGCCGACAAAAAATCATATTGGATCTCGCTCGCGTATGACTTCGTACAGCGCTGTTCACATAGATGTCGGGCCCGATAAACCCCATCCCCGCTACACGCCATTGGATCTCCTCGTAGTATTCAAAGAAGCGTCCGCATCACAGTATACCAGACAGTAGCTTCTCTTAGAACAAAATTGAAATCGAAGTGAATACGTCACGAGTCGTAAGGGCTCGGATATGGCCGCCAAATGTTACGGCCGCTTTTGCAAACGTTCCGCTAAAGCGTTCATCGAGACGTACCCCTCTGCCCACATTCCTCGGGCGCTAATGGGCCCTTGCTGAGTTGGCCACGAAGACCCATTCTGTTCAGGGTCGGTCACACTCACGGGTCAACACCCATCCGATGGCCTCCACGCATGGGGTGCGAGCCTGGGTAGGACACTGGGTCAACCAGTCTCCCCTGGGAATCAATCCTCTGGCGCTCCTGGACGGTCTGCGCAACGAGCGGCGCAAGCCAATCGATTGTGCTCTCCGACTAACAATCGGGGGAGTCTGGGAACTGTATTGTTTCCTATAGAGCGGGGGTAGTTGTCTACCTTACGGCGACTGCTCTTGAAATGACCATTGGCCATCCGATCCCGGTTCAGAGTCGGGCAAAGGACGCCTTGGTCCGCGACAGATTCGGTGCACTCCGTTTCACCGCTTTGTAAGGGAGAGGACCGCGTAAGCGACCTCGAACTCGGAACCAATCGAGAGACCGGAGAAATCTGGTCACAATTGGAAGTGAGGGCGCGAGTATCTCGAGCCCGCCGGGTTTATTCCTGGCTCACTCGCGGTAAGGCGTTGGACTCTCACGGGTTGTGACGTAGCTGGACGTAGAATTGTACTGTCCAAAGTCTTCTACGTTCACTGCAGGGCGACAGAACGACTAATCGTTAAAACGCCCTGTGGTGACGGGCTCGCCCGTTGTAGTCGACACCGCAAGATGCCCACATTCCTCCCCTTTTGGGAGCTAATGGGCCGTCGTTGAGTTGGCCACGAAGACCCATTTGTTCGGGGACGGTCACACTCACGGGTCAACACCCATCCGGCGGCCTCCACGCATCAAGTGCGAGCCGAGTAGAACTCTGGTCTTAGGGCTAGTTTCCCCCAGGAGTCAACCTTCTGGCGCTCCTAAACGGTTTGCGCACCGTGCGGCGTAAGCCAATCGATTGTGCATTCTGTCTATCAGTCGGGGGAGTCTGGAAACAGTACTGTCTCCTATAGAGTGGGGGTAGTCGTTGACCTTACGGTGAGCGCTCTTGAAACGACCCGATTCCGGGTGAAAAACCGCCGTGGCCG